>JANUYF010000014.1:15753645-16028645 GCA_026167975.1 Phrynosoma blainvillii
GGGACCACACTTCCCTGGAAGACCAGGCCCACAGACTCTGGGGGATTGTACTTTTGGACCCATGGTCCGGCTTCCGGATCCTCGGAGGGTGTCTGCAGTTCCTGGGTTCCTTCCGCAGCTTGGCCTGGGCACTCTCTGGTTGGGAGGATGGGGCTACAAAATGGACCCCTGCTCTTGGGTCAAGCCAGTCCTCTTGCCCCGGTGGTGCGATCGGACAGGAGGTCTGGCCATGCTAGACAGAGGATTCTTGGAGTCGCCATCTGAAGACGTGACATTTCCAAGTACTGTAATGTCTGTCCCCGCTTTCCTTTCAGATGCACCCAACACAGAAGCTCCCTTTGGGAGGCCTAGAGGAGAAGGCAATCGAGAGAGTTGGCACCGAGGCCGTCCATGCTGCGGTTGCTTCAGGGAGACAAGGCAGCCAGGTGGGCACAGAGAGAGTTGAATTGCTTGCAGACTACCAATAGATTTAGTAAAGAAAGACTTGCAAAGGATGGGAACTCTAGAGGGAAAGGAAGAGGAGCATGTGCAGAGTGCAATGGCCTCCACAATATGCAGGCGCTGGAAGGGGCATCCCATCCAAGGTTGTAGCTTTGAGCTGGTGGGAAAATGGGAAATGAGGCATTGCCCTCCTAAATAAAAATTCTTCCACACACAGCCATGCAATTTTCCTTCTATCCCCAAATTTCTAGCCTTGCAGAGAGGGAGGCACTGGAAGGCATTCACACCTAGAATTAGACATTTGCAGAAGGAAGGAAGAAAGAAGGGGAAGAGAACTATGTCTGTCCTCCAAAATGAAATTTCCCTCTCGTCCCCAAATTTCTAGTCTTGCAGTAACTTAAAAGTTTAGTTGAGCATTATGCAATGATTTGACATGAAAGAGATGGACAGATTAACCCTCTTGGCTGACTCAAAAGGGTATAGGAAAAATAACAGAAGAAGAAGAATGGCTTCCTGTAATGGAATTTTGCAAAAAAAAAGATGGCAGTAACAAAGCAAGTACTAGAAAGGGTAAATGATTGAAATAAGGATAAGAGTTTTGGAATTTGAAACTCGAATCTCAGTTGAAGGAATCTTGGTTGAATTTAAAAGGAGAGGAGAGGAAGCCAAAAGGGGTCATACTTAGAAGATAGAATAGAAGGGCCTTATTATTGTCAGGAGAACATGGGTAGTCAGGTGAGAAATTATTAATTTTGGAACTTTATGATATACAATGTTGAAATGACTTAATGAATTAAGAATTTTATATTTGTAAGAGAGCTTTGGAATGATTTCTAAAAGCTTGCAAATTTGTAAGATAATATATGTATGTGTGTGTGTGTGTGTGTGTGTGTATATATATATATATATATATATATATATATATATATTGAGTTGAGCATTTAGGAGAACCCCAAGAAAAGGGTCTGGCAGAGCAATTGAGGGGAATCCGGCACCACAAACAGGAGAGAGTGCTACATATATTTGGGGATTGAGGGGAGAAAGATTACATGGGGGGAGTATCTTTTATTTGGAGGGTCAGAGCCCCCTTTCCTTGCTTCCCCCCCCCCCATATTCTGGGGAAGGGAGATGGAGGCCTTATAGGGCAGGAAGGGGTCAGGGCCAGCTCCCTGGGGAGGAAGGGGTTTGGGGAGGGTTCATGGGGGAGCGCAGACCCCTTCCCAGCCTCTGACCCCCCTCTTCCCTTCTTGGCAGGAGTTATGGGTGCGTCTGCTGGGCTACGTCCTTCAGCCCCATTACACTGGAGTGGCCACCCCTTTGTGCCACAGCCTGACCCTCCTGGCGGAGCAACGGTGGCGGAGAGTCCTCCGGAGGACAGGAGTCCTGGAGGCAGGTGGGTGATGGATGGGGGTCCCTGGTGGACCTCTCCCCAACCACGCAGGTGGCTCCTCAAGGAAGTCTTTGTGGGCATCCAGGATGGAGGAGCACCATCCACGACAGAGCCAGCCTTTGTATTACAAATACATTGGGCCTTTGATTTTGCAATTGCTTTATTTCTTAGTATGTAGAGAGATCTTGTAGCAAAGTCTCAGTTAGTCTCAAAGGTGCTAGGAGATCTCTCTACATACTGATTCTACAGACGAAGACGGCTATATCTTTTACCTGTTAGGTTTATGGTCTGTAATACCATACAGCAGATATAATAAATCCATGCTAAATATTACCATTATTACAGCCCATACTTTTCAACCCCCCTCTTCCTTCCCTCCTTCCCCTCCGATGGTTATAATAATCAAGTGATTTAGTACCCAGTGCCTATAATGTGTGAAATATCTTATTAACAGTTCCCCTAACTTCATTTACAGTGGGCCCCTGATATCCACTGGGTTTTGGGTCCAGAACCCCCCATGGATACCAAAATCTGTCGACGTTCAGGTCTCATTATATGCAATGGTGTAGTAAAATGGTGTGCCCCTTACATAAAATGGCAAAATCAAGGTTTACTTGGTTTTTGTGGGTTTTTCGGGCTATGAGGCTGTTCTAGAAGAATGTGTTCCTGATATGTGTGTGTGTATGTATGTGTGTGTATGTATATATATATATATATATATGTGTGTGTGTGTGTGTGTGTGTGTGTATATATATATATATATATATTGTGTGTGTGTGTGTGTATATATACACGTATATATATATAGTGTGTGTGTGTGTGTGATAGTGTGTATAGTGTGTATACACACACATATATATACCCCACTCACCTCTATGCCACCATTCTCTCAGGATGCCAGCCACAGATACAGGCGAAATGTCAGCAATAAATTCTTCTAGAACATGGCCTCACACCTCGAAAAACCCACAAAAACCTATAGATGTGGCTGGGAAAGCCTTTGACTTCAAGGTTTACTGTTTGGAATTTAGTATACACACACACACACACACACACTAAATGCAAGTTATATATTTTTGGGATATTTTCGAGCCGTAGATGGTTGAATCCATGGATAAAGAATCTGTGGATAGAGGGGGCTGACTGTAGCAAAACCTTTGGAAAACGACAGAAGAGAAATTTAGAAACAGTTATTTTGGAAGCATTCATACATATCTTTGCAAAGTTGGGGCAGAAACGTCAGGCATGCAGCTAGGAAACCCACTTCTTCACTGCCTGGTTTCTTCCTTCTCTGACCCCAGTTCTTCTTTTTCCACTCTTCCTTCCTTCCTTCCTTCTTCCTCTGACTCTCAGGGAAATCTCCGACTCCTCAGGAAGTCATGGCTCGGCTCCTGGTAAGCGATGGCGAGAGAAGAGGTCACCTCTGTCTTTGCAGCCTCCAAAAAACCAAACTTGGGGTTCCCTTGCTAGGATCAGAGTTCAATCTGCACCCCAAAATCCTTCCTCACAATGAAAGCATGTGTCTGGGTGATGGTTGTTATTGTTGTGTGGCACAGCCTTATGGCAACCCAAAAGTAATCTTAACATGGGGTTGTCTTGGAAGATTTGCTCAGGGAGGTTTGTCATTGAAAGAGTGGGATTGTCCCAAGGTGACCCAGTGGGCTTTCCTGGCCAAGCAGGGATTCGAACCCTCTTCTCCCAGAGTCCAGTACTCAAGTGACTGCCCCATTCCAGCCCCACATCTTCACTTAATTTCTGGTAAGAGAGTAGAAGGTGGGTCTCTGACTCTGATCGAAGCATACATCCCCCTCCTCAAAAGAACTAGATCAGTGCTTTCCAACGCTTTAGTCCTCCAAATGTTTTGGACTACAACAGGCAGGGATTCTGGGAACTTGAAGTCCAAAACATCTGGAGGAACAAAGTTTGGGAACCACTGAAGTAGATGAACTTCAGAGGTCCTGATTTGGGGTCTCTCACTCTTTGCATATCTCATCCCAATATGGAAAAAAAAATTACAAGGTTTCTCCCTGCTGACTGAAATTATGAAAGTCTTTGCTTATTTTCAATAATATTTTGCACTTTGGTAACTTTTGGGGGGGGGGGCTGTTTTTGCCGAAGTTGCATTTGCACAAAGCAACAGGGAAGCAGATAGCTTTTTGCTTAAATGTAACTGTTACCCAAAAAAAAAAAAAAAAGCCCTAAAGTGCAAGAAAACAAACCAACCGAAAAATGCACCAAAGACCTCTCCTAATGTTTTCCAAGATTATCTGGAGGGACCTCTTTGTGCATTGAGGCTGAGAAAATCTCTAGGAAGGCATCCAAGAGGAAAAGGTCCTCCCGGTCTCCTTGTCCCAAGACATTTTTGCTTTTCAGAGTGGGCAGGAAACCTAAATAACTCTTGGCTGGCATTGCTGGAAACATGCTCCCTTTGGCTAGCCCTTTCCAGAAACCAGTAGCCACCTTTCTGACTCAGGGAGCGTTTCCCAAAGATAGATAGACCACATTACAGTAGCCTGGCATGAGATATTGCTTTCCCTGCATTTCCTTGCTTCCTCCAGTCTTCCTTTTTCTCTCCTGCAGAGCCTGGCGGTCTCCCCATTGGAAGGGTCCGGCCGAGGGTCGGCTGCCCTGCTCCTGCTCAATGCCTTGCGTCCAGAAATATTCAAGGACATGGCTGAAAACTGGTGGGTGGACGTGCCGGCCATGGTCCGCTACCTGGAAGGTGAGAGGATGAAGACCGTCCCTGTACCTTTTTGTGGATATTGGGCCTCAGAGTTTGGGACCAGACTTTTTAAAAAGCAATAGGTCTCCAAGACTCACCTTTCTGCCCCACAGAGCTTGGGGAGTTCCTTTTTGGAAAAGGTCAGTTGCTACTACACAATTGTCCCAAACTCCATGGAGCTGAGAGACTATAAAACCATAGATAATAATAGCAATAATTAATAATGGCAATAATAATAATAATTGTAATCATTGTCATCGTCATCATCTGTTATTATCACTTCTTGCAAGCTTTCGAAGCTCCATGGGCTTCTTCTTCTTCGTCAGGCTAGATGTTGCAAACCAAACAGGAGGAAAACCATTGGAGATGTTAGTCAGATGCCTACATGCTGTTTCAGTCTGTATTTAGTTAAGATGGTAGTATATTGTGGAGAGGGAGGATCTCTTTTGCAGGCAGGATCATCCTCCTCCTTCTGGCCATGATGTGGCTATAGGGAGATTTGCAAAGTCCAGGAAATTGAAAATCCATTTGCAAACAATTTTTTTCTTCTTAAAGTTGGACTGAATGTGCATGTTTTACCTTTACATCATGATGATGATGATGATGATGATGATGATGTCCTTCCTTGCTTCCCTGGCTGATGCTGAGCATGCTCTCTTGTCTCATTGAAGGGTGCACCAAGTACACTTTTGCAGCGACCGCGTGGGAGGAGAAGCTCTTGGAGGTAACTCTGGGGGGCTTCCCAAGGGACCGGGACCCCCAATACCTTGCATCCCATCCCACTTTCTCCTGGGCACCTCTGCAGTTCCTGAAGAAGTCCATACAACAGAAGAGGAGCAGAAGCATGGAGGAGGAGGAGGAGGAGGAAGAAGAAGAAGAAGAGAAGGCCTCCTGGAACCTGGTCCTGGCCAAGGATCTCACCAGACAAAGGCAACTGTGGCCCGGCTCCTCTGCAGAGCAAGTCAGTGCCTCCATCTTGGAGAGAGAAGGCCATGGGGAAGTCAACCCTAACCCCACTGCGCACACCCCAAACCCTGCCCTAGGCTGGCTATCTGCTATGTCTACCAGGGGTGAGCCATGGGGAGACCCTCCTGAGCTTCCCTCGATGGTCATTCCCATCTGACCCCATCATTCTCGCTCCCTTTCCCCCTCTTTCTAAAGCTGTCTTCCCCTACAGCTCAAAGATGCTGGTACATTTGGGGGGGGGGGTCAGCATTCCCTCTTGGCCTTTGGAACTGAATGAGAAACTTCCCAGGAATCGAATCTGACCCTTGTTGGGCTGGAACAAAAAGGAAACACCCCCCCCACCGCAAACACCCTTATTCCAGTTTGTGCTCCATCTCTTCCACCCTTGACTCCCCCCCCCCCCCAGTCATTTCTTGCAGGTCTTTTAGTTTGTGCAATTGGGGGGATCAAAGAGCGAAACTGTCGGGTCGAGGGCCCCAGGAGTTGGTTGTGGGGTCCCAAAAGGAGTCTGAGAAGGCTGTGCGGAGCCTTGGCTCCTCGGGGGGATTGGGGCTGGAGGGGCTGGCTGCTTTGTAGCCCCCCAACCATACCCTGCATCGCTGATGCTCCTCTGGCCCCCAGGTGTTCCTCTGCAAGGCCACAGGGCTGGCTCTGGCCATGGCTGGAGATGCCAAGGGGGTGACACGGCACCTGCAGGACTTGCTTTTGCACACGGATTACACAGACGAAGGCCAGCAGAAGGCAAGCACCAGGGTTGGGGGGCCCCATCTCTCCCCTGAGGGTCCTGACTCCTGCACCCCATCTCCTGAATGGATCTCTGGGTCCTGTGGGTTTGGAGAGAGGAATGGAGGCTGGAAAGAGACACTGAGCTGCTTCTGGTCGGGGAGGCTGGACAGGGTCCCCAAAAAACCATTCGGGGAGAATGAAGTGGTTCTTTCCCATGGCCTCATATCTCTCCCCCAACCCAGGGCCTCTGTTTTGTGCAAGCCAGCAATATTTCCCATGACGGACTTGCATCTTAGTTCCAAGCACCATTTCTAAATCTGTTTATATAGCTAATTTCTAGTCAAATCCATTTCTGGGAATGACGCAGACATCCCCTTGCCTTGGAATCAGCTTCCCAGGGTCTCTCTCTTATTTGTTTTGTTTCATTTTTATGCTGCCTTTCTCCCAGAAAAGGACCCAAGGTGGATCACAAGAGAACAGCATTTTTTAAGAACTGTACAATAAGAATAAGGATCCCTGTTTCAAGATATTAAGCAGTGTCCCATATGTCCCAGGGCACCATATCGGTTTCCCAGGCCACACACACACACACATATATATATATATATATATATATATATATATATATATTAGAGTTGGAAGGAACCACAAGGGCCACCTAGTCCAACCCCCATTATATATATATATATATATATATATATATATATATGTGTGTGTGTGTGTGTGTGTGTGTGTGTGAATGGGGGTTGGACTGGATGGCCCTTGTGGTCTCTTCCAACTCTTTGACATATATATGCGTGTGTGTTCCTTGAATTAGGTAGTGTTTCCTAGGACCCCAGATCTGTTTCTGTGACACAGAAGTCTATTAGCCAATGATGGCACCTGTCCATGAAGTCTAACTCTAACCCAAACTCTAACTCGCAACTTATTCTAACCCTAACCCTAACCCTAACCCTAGCCCTGCCTTGTCTGGCCTGCAGGGCATGTGCTGGTGCTTGGCCTTTTGTGCGGAGGGTCACCTGGCGGAGGTCTTGGAAGCCCTGGGCCGCTTTGAGGTGGAGATCTCGGAGGGAGAGGATTCCACCTGCCGGCTCTGTGGCCAGGTCCTGACTTTTCTTGGGGGTCCCTTTCATTCCCTGTGTCCCCACTTTCCTCCCTTTGTCCAACCACTGAAGCAGAGCGTCGGTGCCAACACAGACCTGCCTTCCTCAGCCATGGGCATTTGACCGCCACTTCCCTTGCCCACACCAGCTGGGAATGATGGGGGGACAATGTCCAGAGGGAAGCTGACCCAGTTTGCTGGTCTTGGCCATCACCATCTCCAGGAGGGGGGCTTGAACCCAGGGTTTTCCACCTGCATGGTAAGAGCTGTGTCCCTGATCCACAAGCATGGCCTAGACATGGGTCATACTCTCCCGGCAGGGTCTCCACTGAAGGGTGGTCCATGAGCCCCCAAAGGCCAGCCAAATCAGCCCCCCTCTCCCTCTGCAGGGCCTGCCTCAGCCAGAGAAGAGCAGCGTGAAGAGTGCCCTCCTGGGCCTCTATGGCAGTGCCATCACCCGTGCCCCTCGGGATCAGCATCTGCCCTTGTTCCTGGGGAGGATCGTGGCCCGGATGCTGCACCACTACTTGACCATAGGAGGCCTGGAGGTGAGGGACGCCCCTTGGCCCTTAGGGCAAAATCAGGCCCCAAGAAGCATGATCTGCAGACAAGACACACTGGGCTGGAGAGCTGGAAGGGTCCCTTGAGGTCATCTATCTCACCCCAGGGCAGGGAGTTGGTGGCTTCAGCCTCTTGAAGGCAGCTGCACCCAGTAATATATAGCAGTGCTAATAATAATAATAATAATAATAATAATAATAGTGGTCCTGAGGGCCCCAACCTTGCTCAGAATTTCATAGCCCACATCCAAGATCTTGTATCCTCTGGGTGGGGGTCTCTTCTTTGCCCCCTTCCCCGTCGTCTTCTCCTTTCTTTCCTCCTTCCAGAGAGCCAAAGGAGACACCGAAGTGGCCCTGAGCTTTGTCCGGAGCGTGTCCGAGGTCAGCCTCGCCATCCAGGGCTTAGGGGACTCCCCTGCCTTCCACATCCCCCAAAAGCAAGCCCTCCTGGACCATCTTGTGGTGAGCGCTGGCCATGGAGAGTTGGGGGGATTGTCTCTTCCAGAGCTCAAGAAAGGCATTGTCATTGCCCTCAATTGAAATGCCTGGAATCTCCCAGACAGATTCTGGAAGCTGCAGCTGAGAAAAAATAACTTTCCAGGCTCCTTTGGAGAGGCATTTCTTGCTGAGAAGACTTTCCTTGCCCATCTTGTCTTGCAGGCCCTCATCAAAGCTCAGCCCCTGGAGCCCCTGGTCTCCCCCGTTTGCCAAGAGGCCATGGTTGCCCTCCGGCACTTGAGGCAAGTAGTCCCTCTTTCAGAGATGACCACCCTCCCTTTCTCTCTCTCTGGATTTTGACCTTTTGGGTCCATCCCGCTGAGCATACACAGAGTGCTTCTCTTCTCCCTTAAATGGGTTCTGCTTGGTTTCCAACTCTAAGTCAACACCCCAAAGTCCCTGCAATTTGAGGCCATTGGGAAAGACCGGTCATCTAGTGACCACTTGGGCATTGCCGGACATGTCTGTTGAGCGCCCACAAGAGGCTGCATGGACAAATGGGCAAACTCCGCATCTGGAACAGCCACAGAGATCGGGGGTCCCTGCTCTCTGGAGTCTCAGGAGGCAGCTGGGGCAGAACCACCCTTGGACCCAAAGGTCCCTTGCCCCCGGAGCCTCCAGCCCCTCCATGGGAAAGTAAAATGGCAGCTGGGAAAGAGCATGCTTGGGGGGTGGGTGGGCAGCCATCTTCTCCCTTGGGCTCTAAGTGCTATGCTATGCCTCCCAAAAGGACCCCACCTCCAAGAAATGGGTTGGGGGGGGTCTCAGGCTGCTTCCTACTGTCTCCCCAGCCAAGTACCAGAGGCGCTGAGCCCCGAGGAAAGTGTGGGGCTGGCGGAGCTCTGCCTGGGACGCCTTTTTGCCATCCCACCTTCGGGGCTTCTGGAAGACGCCAGGCAGGTGAGCCACAAAAGGTGCCCAGGGATCATGGGAGAGGGACTTTCATGGGGGGGGGGGGGGAAGAACACACAAGTGTTGGAGCATCCTGCCCCAAATTTTGGAAGCCAAAAGTTCAAAGTACAGGGGCCCTCCACATTCGCTGGCGTTAAGGGAACAAGACCCTCGTGAAAGTGGGAAAACCACACACATATACATATACATATGTGTGTTTGTGTGTGCAGTATATATATATATATATATTTGCTGATTTGACTTATGATGGAATATGTGTATATATATATATATATATATATATATATATGTATGTTATGTATGTGCAGATTTGACTTATGATGGAATATATATATATATATATATATAGGTCTTCAAGCATAACTCAATAGTCAACGCCTAACAGATGTTGACCTCAGAGTTGCACTGGAGGACCTAAATTTTCCTAGAGAGGTATTTGCATATAATACTTCCATGCAAATACCTCTCTAGGAAAATCTAGGTCCTCCATTGCAATTCTGTGGTCAACATCTGTTGGGAGTGTGCTTGAAGACCTAGAGAAGGGTTCCTTCTAGGAATTTCTAGGTCCTCCAGAGCAACCTCTGGCCAAAGAGTCCTGCTGGAGGACCTAGAGATTGCTAGAAAGATCTCTTAATCTGTGAATAATAAAATCCATCCTAAGTCAAATCTGTAAATATGGCAGGCCAATTGTGTCATAGTTCCTTGCCAGTAGTTGTATTTCTGGCTAAAAAAGGGGTGGGGGGGTATGTTTCCGAAGGGCTGGACTGAGTTTGTGGGAAAGTTCCCTTTGGGAAGCGGTGGCTGGTGGTATCCGTGTCAGTAGGGATGGCAAATCCTGCCCTGGTTTTTCTTCTGAACTTTACTCTGAGATCTCTGAAGAATTGAAAATAGATTCAGGACCTTGGACAATTCCTTCCAGTTTATTCCAAGCCTGGAGCAGATTATCTCCCATTTTGGCAAGGAAAAGAAGAAGCCAGAGGCTGCCATGGTCATGAGAAAGAACACCTAAAACTGCACCATAAGGAACAGTTTCTAGTTACTTTAGAAAGTTACTTTTTGGAAAGGCCTCCTCAGAGGCATTCTAGCAGGGATTTTTTTCCAAGCATTAGACCTTTCTCTGAGGAATACAAAGGGATTATTACTGTTCTCTTTCCAAAAAATAACTGCACTGGAAATATAATGAAAAAGTGCCATGAGTAGCAGAACAAGTTTCCTTTTCCAACATCACATCAAATGCTGCAGAGAGTAATTTGAATTAAGTTGTTGTTGTTGTTGTGTGCATTTCAAGTCATTTTCAACTTATGGTGACCCTAAGGCAAACATCTATCATGGGTTTTTTTGGGGCTGAGAGGATGTGACTCGGCCAAGGTCACTCAGTGGGTTTCCATGGCCAAGCGGGGAATTGAACCCCAATCTCCAGGGTCCTAGTCCTATACTCAAACCACTACGCCATGCTGGTTCTCTTGAATTAATTACTTTTTTGGAAAACTATGTTTCCCATCTCTGTATCACCGGTGGCTGCTGGTTCTTTGTGCTTTCCAGGCTCTTTACCGAGGGGCCTTGGCAGCCCTGTCGGACCTGGTGGAGACCCTTCTGGAGGATCAAGGGCCCTTGGAGTGGCTCCAAAAAGTCTTCCAGGTGAGCAGGATGGAAAGATGGCCCCTTCCTCTCAACGCCAAGCTTCTAGTCCTCAGTATGATATCTCTTGCATGCCCTTGCTCCAGACTTCTTGCTGTTCTCCTTCTCAGTTTCTCCTCCTCCCTTTTCTTCCCCTTCCACCGTGTCTCGCATTCAGGCCCCATTCAGAGGGAGGCTGGCATTGAGGGGAGGCCAGCTGGGGTCTTGAAGGCAAGCAAGGAGGACATATCGACTCATGTCCTTAGACTGGGGAAAGAGTGGAGCAAAGCCGGTGGCTCCCATATCTCCAGGAATGGTGACTCTACCTTGGGATTTAGCCTGAACTTCAAAGGACGCTGCCACAAAAGAATCCTAGCATCTTGTGCAGTTCATACTAAATCCCAGAGCGGACTAACCATCCCCCAGAGACTGGGCTGACTTATGTCTTGGTGCAAAGCAACTGTGGGGTTTCCTCCTCAGCAGGGCTTGATAGAGGCCATGAAGAGACCCTCTCTTCCACTGAAATCCTACAAAGAGAGAAGGAGCAACTTTGCAGGCATCAATGCCTGTTCAATAGGAAAGACTGACTCCATCCCCATTTTCCCCACAGCTCCTGGGCTTCTGCCTGGCATCCGAGAGGGAATGGGAGCGTGCCCGATCCGTCCAGCTTGGCGTCCATTTGCTCAGGGTCCGGCGCCGGAAGACCAAGACTCTGGTGAGTATGCCTCACCATTCATAGACCCATTTTCTCTACTGTCACGACCCAACGCCATGTAGAGACCCCTCAGCAAGGAATAATCAGTCCCATTTTCCCTCCTGCTTTCTGCTTCTCTCTGCTCAGCCGCTGGTCCATTGGGGTCCCTTCAACCTCCTGGTTGGGGCACTGGCACCATTGACTTACGACACGGTGGGCACCATCCGCCAGGGAGCGTCCGACTGCATTGGGCTCCTATTGAGCCTCCAAGGTGAGTTACACGATCGGAAGAGAGATTTTGTCCAAATATTTACACCAGAGAAGGGCAGCTGGGGGTCCCAAGTCAGGGCTACCCAAAACCTGAGGCCGAGGAGTGACTCCTCAATGAGTTTGGCAAGGCTTGGTGGCCTTACAAGGAGAAGCCCTGGATGATGCCACTGAGCATGATACCTTGAGGCCAGAGATGCAAAGAGTATGCCATTCAGATAAAAAACACTAAAAGAGCAAAATAAATTATGGGCACACACGCCCTTTGAGGCACCGCTCTTGCTCTGAGATTCCTCCCCTTCATCTTGAGGTCTGAAGAAGAGGCTCCAGACCCAGAGATCGAGGGCAAAACAGTGAGTCTATGGTCCAGGAAAGAGCCCAAAGGTGCTGTAGGATCCATTGCATTCCTGGAAGGGTGTCATGTCAAATACGGAGGGAGCTTCTTTTCTGCTGCTTCCAAGATTAGGACCCAGATCAAGGATTCAAATTATAAGGAAGGGAATTCCACCTTAAGCAATGGGCTGTTTGACAGTGGAATGGACTGCCCCAGAGGGTAGTAGACTCTCCATCTTTGGAGGTCTTTAAAGAGAGTTTGGATGGGCATCTCTTGGGAGTGCTTTAGTTGTCTATTCCTCCATGGCCGAAGGGGGGCTGGTTTGGATGACCCTTGCCGTCCCTTCCAGGTCTGTGATTCTAGAGGTATACTTCTGTTTTTTGTTTCTGTTTTAAAAGAGGCATATTAAAAAAATATTAAATAGCACCGCAACCTATTTAAAAGGCAAACCACCTAAAAGGGGTGGACTGGCCCTGCATGTGGTCTGTGGCTAGTTTAGGGGTTGGAGTCCCAAAAAAGCTCCTTTTCCAGGCTCGAGCAGAAGCAGAAGGGTCAAGAAGGGCTCCAGGGTTGGCCCAAGGCCTCAGTGGATGGCCAGTGATGCCAGAGCGAATGGGAAGCCTATTTAGAGTATCATGTGGGGCAGAATTGGGATGCCCCTGTGCCCTCTTTGCTGTGGATGCTGCCCGCAGGTGCCACCCTCCCGCAGAGGTTCAAAAGCGAGGAATGGCGGCTGCGCTGCATCCGGCAGGATATCTACCGCAAGAGCGCCAAGAGGATTCAGGCTGCCTCTCGCCAACTGGCCAAGGTAGGGGAGGTTGGGGGTCCTCGGAGGACAGAGAAGCATCTCTGGGAAAGGCTGGGCTGGGAGGGCAGGTGCCCCATCACCCCTCCTGAAGCATCCTTGGGCCCTGGATACTCGCAAGGGCCATGCGTGGATTCAGACTGGTCAGTGCCAACACCAAACAAAGGAAGTAAGGCTGGCACCTCCTTTGGGGGCAGGCCTTTTGTGCCTGGCACCCTTAAGACCAATAGCATTTCCATTTCCATTTATCACTTAATAGTGAACTCAGCACTCTCTAAGTCTAAGTGGTTTGCAATAAGCCAATTGTCCCCAACAAGCTGGGTACTAATCTTACTGACCTGCAGAGAGTCAACTTTAAGAGCAACACAAGAGCAGAAATTCAACAAGAACGGCAAGCAAATGCAGTAGCAGGGGAAATCTGCCCACAAAATGGGCTCCATTTCTGCCTCTCATGCTGCTTTTTAGAGGATTGGGAGCCAAGATTTGGCATCTCTGCAAGGACATACAGACGGGAGCTTTATCACACCAAGTCTGTTATACCATTGTAGTGATGCATTGAAGGGAGAAGACCCAAAACTTTGGAAAAACTGGTGGCAGATTGTTCCACAGTCCGGCCCATCTCCTGCCTTTGCTTTTCCTGTTGGGAAGGCTCCTGGGGTCAACTCTCTGCCCAGTGAAGCACAGCTCTGAAGCCAGTTCCCGAATCCATGTGGCATCCCTTCCTGCTCCAAGGGGCATGGCTTAGTGGCCCAGGGGCATGAAGAAGCTCTCCCAAGTGCAGCTGCCATCTTGTCTGTTGGGGTGGGCACCTGGTTGGTGGCCCCATCCAGCCCATGGGTAACTAGGTCCCTGCCCATGTGTCCACCTCAAAGGAAGGTCCTGACCGAGGAAAAGAGGAGAGGAGGAGCAGGGCAGATGCTCCGGACATCGGCACTGGGCCTCTTGTGGCCATGCTCCTCCTGTGCCCCTTCTGTCCCCAGGTGGTCAGCTGGGCCTTGCCCCCCGAGGAGATCCTGCCCTTCCTCTGGGCCTTGATGGAGCAACTGGGGGCCATCAGTGGCCCCTGTGACCAGGCCACCCTTCTGTGGTTTGAGGTGGCCGTGAAGGAACGGGGAACGGACCTGAAGGACAAGGTGAGGCTGGGTTGTGGGGAGAGAAGATCCATGGGGCGTCTTAAGCCAGGAGGGAAAAGGTGATCCTCTCCTGGAGTAGCCAAAGGCCGGCAAAAGCTGACCAGTGGGGAGGGTCCACTCCTGCCATGGCACTGTGTCCTTGTGCTTTGCATCACAGTGTGCAGATGCCTACACTTCTTGTAAGACTAGGCATTAGATCTTTGGTTTACAACTGAAAAGCACTTGCGCTTTTGTCCATTTGCTTTATTTTATTTTACCTTATTACGTCTGCCCAATGTTTTGGACTATAGCTGACATCAGCTCTTGCCATCAGCCATGGTGGATGGGGCTAATAAATAAAAATAAATTTTATTTTTATACCCCACATTTTGCCAGGGCAATCAAGGCGACTTACATTAAAAGAACCCCACATAGACAATAAAACATAATAAAAACAAGTTACCTCCCAAGGCTTCTGGGACTTGGTGTCCTGAGTATCTGGAAGGGCTAACACTTCTCTGCCTATTACACCAAGTTTTCCAGCAATGTGAGCAAAACCTTCATCGGATGATGGGGCTCCCTGTTGTGTGGGGAAGAAGAGGCATGTGGCCCACAGGTTTTTCACCCTTCTCCTCTCTTCTTCCAAGGTTTGCGGCTTGGTCAGTGTCATTTGCTCCCAGCTGCAGCACTCCGAGGAGCCCGATCCGCGACGCGGCCTGGCCTGCGCCATCTGCGTTTTGGCTGAGCGCCACCGCAAGGCCACCTGCGCCGCTCTCCTGGAACAGGCGCTGCTCCCGCCAAGGTGCGTCTTCGGCCAAGGGCCGGCTCTGTCGGGAGGCAAAGGGACAAGAGGGTTAGTTCGGGCAGCTGATTTCCAGGGGTCATCAAGATGTAGCAAATTTTAATTTAATTTATCCTGGTCCCAGGGGCAGGTTATCCTTTTTACCACCTTGTGACATTGACATTGGCAAGCCTTGTGTTTTGACATTGGCAGAGGCTTTGTATATTTCATTTGCTTTTCTGCCTCACCCAGCAAAAGCTTTGGAGCATGGGCTGAATGAAGGGGATGCCACCTGAAAATGTTATTCTGAAAACTCTTGGATTTATCATTCCTGAAAGCCCCTACTTGGTGACCTCCAGATGTGTTGGACTGCCACTCTCAGAATCCCTTTGCCAGTCCGATGGGTGCAGCAGTCCAAAACATCTGAGGCTTCTGGAGGGGGGCAAAGCCATAATTAATTGCTAGAGTCAAGCTGGGAAGGAGTCAAGCTCTGGATGTCAATGACTACCCATCTCATGATCCCCAACAATTGGCCAGGCTGGGAGGAGATGATGGGAAGTGGAGTCTGACCTTCATGGCACCATTCCCAGCAGGGCAAGGAAGGAACTTTGGACTGCGCTTGCCACTTACAAGGATCTCTCGGTCCCGATCTTGAAACTTTTGTTCAGTTGGCTGAAATCAGGAAGAGGAGGAGGAGGAGGAGGAGGAGAAGGCAGTACCCCTGACTGTGCGCCGGTGAGAGCTCAAGCTTGTAGGTTTGGAGAGACTTGGGTAGTCAGATACATTTTCTCCCATAGGGTTGTAGTAGGTCCAGCACCTTCGACTGTCCTGATTCACCACCCCACTAACATGGGAGCCACTGGGAGCCCTTATACTTTGCATGCAAATGGTTCCTCAGAGAGCAGGATCTCATCAATGGATCCCTGCAAAGCTGGGCTGCAGAAAGACTTCTTGAATTCTTTGAAAGCTGTTCCCAGACCCAGTCTGCCATGGCAGGCTCTGCAGCGGAAGGAGGCCTCTTCTAATGCCATTTCTTCCTCCTCTTTCCACTCGCCCCTTGCTGCCAGGTGCTTGTTGCTCTCCAGGACGTGGTCCTGGCTCTGGACAGCTGCGCCCGACTGTTTTCCTTCCTCTCTGCCCTCTGCTGCACTCTCCTGTGCCAACTCATCCAGGAAGAGGGCAATGAGATGCCAACAGCGGCAACCTCTTCTGTTCCGGAAGAAAACAGCCAGCATGGAGCAGGACCACTGGAGCTCCGTGGGTAACCTCCCTCCCTCTTTCTCCATTACTTCTCCTTTCCTTCTCTCCCTTCTCTGCACCGAGGAACTCTCCAAGGTGAAGGATCCTCTTCCCTAAGAAGTTCAGGACCTGGGAGAGCTCCCTCAAAGTCTAGATTGCAACCCAGAGCTCTCTGGGGCTCTTCCAAGTCCTCCTCCAAAGAGGATTCCTCCTTGGACCTCCACTGAATCCATCCTTTCTCTCCCACTCTCCGTCCACTGCAGCCCCCTGGCTTTGCAATGGGAAGCCATTTCCTCATCCTTTGTGGCTTTTCTCCTCCTTCCAGCTTGGCTGTTGGGGTGTTGCAGGCCGTGTTCAGCAAGGCTTCTCCTGAGGCTTCGGTGGAACTGGACTTGGGAGGCGCCTGGACTTTCCTGCTGGATCCTGGGAGCAGCCTCAAGGGCGCCGCCCTCCTGGGCAGGTGAGGGAAGTGCATTTCCCTAGGCTTTCCAGGGAAGTCTCAAAGAGGAGGGAAAAGGTCTGGCACTTAGAATTACGTCTGTGTTGTCTTGGGGAGATTCCTGGTTGCAGGGCGATCGTGTGAAGAGGAGGAGGTTGGGGTGTTTGTGCTCCAACTCACCTGGCACATGTTTGCTTCCCCTCCCCAGGGCCTTCTTAACATGCCCAGAGGACCCCTTCCTAGATGGGCTGCTGCGTCGCCTCCTCCCTTCCCTGCGCTCCTCCAGAGCCGCCTCCAGGGACCTCAGCCTGGCCTTCTGCACAGAGGTGAGATTGTATGTTGGGCAGAGGAAGAGGAGGAAGAGGAGGGCAGGCAGGTGAGGCTGCATTCAGCTGGGGTAGAGCTTGGGGAGCCTTGAGGGGGGGAGACCCAGAAAACGCAAAAAGGGGCTTCTGGGAAGTGCTTCATCCAAGGTGTGGGAGCACTGAGTTCAAGTCTGGGGAAGTTATCGGGGCCCACTCTCCACCAACAGGTAGGGCCAAAGGCAAAAATTGTGAAGCCAAGACACACTTGTACATAATATTGTAAAGCTTTTCTTGCTAACAAGCATCCAAGGGCAGCCCTGTTGGCCATATACCAATTCCAGTAACAACAAAAATCTTCCAAACAGTGATACCTTTATTGGGCCAACCAAAATGCACAATATATATGCTGCAAGCTTTCGAAGCTTCACTGGCTTCTTCTTCATCAGGCAAAGGTGTTATAAACCAAACAGAAGGAGAAAAATGAAGATGTTATAGGCCTGCATTTTACGGTCTCTCTTCTTAGTTAAGATGGTAAGGAGGGCCAAATCTTGCAGGCTGGTACCTCCTCCTCCTCCTCCTCCTCCTTCTGGCCATGGGGCAATGGGGGGGGGGGTGTTCTCAAAGTCCAGGAAATTTGAGATCCATTTACAACACACACAAAAAGATACTTCCTTTGGAATCGAGCATGACTCCATCCTTTGTGAGGCTTTTCTTGCTAGTCATTAAGCCTGAGAGAAGCATTTTAGACTTTTGGAATGGGGGGGTGGGGTGTTTTCAACACTAAAGACTCCAAGCAATGAGATGATGGGGTGCAGCCAATTGGGGAGCCCCATGGGGCAGAATAGGTTCCCAGGAGGTCCGGATCCAGCCCCAGGTCCTGAGGTTTCCCCCCCTTGAATTAAGAGAGAACCTCTTCCCCTCTCATTGCCCTGGATGGACCGTCTCCATCTCCCTTCCTCTGCCTTCCTTATTTTCAGATATTCTGCAATAAATAAATGCTCACTGGACAGATTTTGGGCAGATGCCCCCTTCCAGCCTCCGCTTCAAGGCGCCCCATTTGGGGAGATTAATGCATATCTTGGGGGGGGGGGTCTTCCAGCTCACAGGGCTCTTGTTGCATCGCAGACCGGAGACCCTTCCGCTCCTCCTGCAAGGATGGCTGGCCAGGGCCCAGGATGGGGGGTCCTCTATGCGGGCCGTGTCCGTGCGAGGGCTGGGGAACGTGGTGGCGGCCACTCCGCAAGAGGTAAGGTGGCCGGACATGGGAAGGCTGGCTGTGACACATGAGGAGTGTGTCTGGAGGCATGCACAATATCGTAGACCAGTGGTTCCCAGACTTGGATTTTCCAGATGTTTTGGACTTCAGCTCCCAGAATTCCTGATTGTTGGCCTAATGGACTGAGGTTTCTGGGAGGACCAAAGTTTGTCTTAGCCTGTAGCAATGAAGCGGCTGCAGTACATGACCAGAATGATCTCACTTAGAAAAGGAGCTGAGGTCTTGCAATGCAGTCGTCTCTTGGTGAATGCTGCCCAATGGGATCTCCCTTGCTCAGCCCTTTGTGCTTTAGCAGCCAGTAAGACAAAACTGGAAGCTGCAAAACAAACGAGGCTGTGCCCATCTTCAGTTAATAAGGACCATTTCAGAAGAACAAAGCAAGGAAGAGACAAGATTGGGAAGGAAGGGAGGAGCAACAGATAGAAAGACAAGCTGGGGATTGTTGCACATTGGCCCAATATTATTTCTGCTGCTTCTCCTACTAAGAGCAAAAGATGTTTTTTTGGGGGGGTTGGGTGCTAATATTTGGGGGTTCAGCTTAACCTGTGACAGACACATGGATTTCTTTGCAGGGAAAGCAGCACCAGGAATCCTTGCTGGCGACTCTCCTCCAAGCAGCAGGTGACCCCACCAGCCCTGAAATGGCCAAGGAGGGCCTGGATGCCCTGCGCAAAATGATGGGCAGCGGATGCCTAGGAAAGCAGTGGCACAGGGGTCATACACTCCAAACCATAGCCAGCCAGGCCCAGGAGCACCTCCGGCATGTGAGTTGGGTGGTCCCTCTCTGAGAGCTTTCCTCTGGGTTTTGCTTCTGTCCCAAAAAATCAGGCTGAAGGCTTTCCTAAATCTGGCTTCTCAATACTATTGGGCCTCCAAGGAAACCCAGGATGGGGAAGGGTTGTTTGGGTTGACGGCAGAGGCTATATAAAACCATGGTGACTAGGAAGCCCAAGCTTGGAGGCATGGGCTTTCAGTGGGACTACAACTCACAGCATCCCCTAGCCTCCTATGGGGATGTCCCTCTCCAGCAAGGGAATTGTTAAAGGACTCCTCAGTTGGAAAAGGGAATTTTTTATGGGTCTACAATTCCCAGAACCCCCCAAAAGTTACTTTTGCAAACTCTGAGGAACCCTTTGGGAAGAATCCAGGACTGAGACACAGAATGTCTACCATGAAATGCCAATGGTCACTCCATCAGTGGGGATGCTGGGAATTGTAGTCCGCACCTCACTCCCATAGTGAGACCTAGATTTCTTGCTTATGAGATGGCCTTTCTGTTTCCTCCCTCTTTTTCTCTTTCTTTCTTTCTTGCAGATGGATAGTGACCTTCGTGCATCTGCCTTTGAGCTCCTTGGGCAGCTGGCCGTGGCGGCGAAACCAAAACACGCCACGTCCTTTGCCAAAAGGGTTGTCAGAGGTGACCTGGCTGTTCTCCTGGTGCACCTGAGGGACCCAAGCCCTGCTGTGGCCAAGGTGGGACTCCCAAAAAAGAGCCAAAAGCAGTCTGCTCCATCATTTGGAAGATGAGTTGCCACATTCCCTTCTCAAAAAAACCCTCTGTTGTTGTGCACCTCAAAATTAGACCTTTGGGGGGATTCTTATTCTTTAAACTGCAATTCCCAGAATCCCCTTGGCGACCAAGATAGGGAAGGATCTGGAAACAAGCCTTATGGGGAACAGTTGAGGGAGCTGGGTCTGGAGAAGAGAAGATTTGAGAGGTGATACGATGCAGCCACCTTTAAATACCCGAAGGGCCTCCATCACGGGGGGGGGGGGGAGTGGAATGAGAGCTTGCTTTCCACTGCTCTGGAGGATAGGACTCGAATCCAGCCCTTTCAGACTGCAAGAAAGGAGGGTTTCTGGCCAGTCTGGCAGAACAAGAGGCTAACTCAGAAGAAAGTAGGGACATTTCTGAACCATGGCTGGAGGGCTCCCTATGGCAAGGATGTTTCTCTGCTGCATACTGAATCATGTCCATCTCTTCCTCCAGGCCTGTTGGGGGGCAGTGAACGCATGTGCCCCATTTGTGGGATTGCAGGACCTCCTGGAGGACATGGAGGCTGGGCTGCTCCTGGCGGACGACTCTGAGACCCATCACTCTCGCCTGATGGGATGCGTCTGCCGGCATTTGGTGAGCAAACTGTCCAAGCCAGGGCTCTTGCAGGGTTGGAGTTTGTATCATAAGCTGTTCCAGGCAAAGCCAGAGTGGACCATACACCTCCTCCCCAAGAGCAAAAAGAAAAGAAGACACCCCCACTAATACATCATAGTTTTTATGGTAGACTGTAGCTTAGTTAGAGCTGGGAAATGCTCCACACTTCTCATGACAGCTCCCAGAATCCCTGAGATACCAGGCAGATGGGTCCTGAGGTCCTTGTTAGCATTGTGGCCAAGTGGTAACCCCTGTCCAGTGGCATGGAAGAGTTTGTTTGTATAAGTGACCTTGTTGGAGACTTTTGAGGCTGACTTTGCAGTCAGAGGCTGGGATATGGCATGAAGAAGGCTAGGAATGGACGCAGGAGGGAATTTCTCTGGTGTGCTTTCTCTCCCTTCCTTCTTTAGGCTCTGACTGACCCTGGGCTGCTGGAGGCCATATTGGTCAAGGTTCCCCAGTCCCTGTCCTGCGCTTGGGAGGAAATCCAGTGGGCAGCATGCAAACTGACCGGTGTGTCTCCCCTCCAAATGCCCCTCACATTGTGAGCAAGGAAAGAGGAGGTTGAAGAAGTTGCCCCTCTTCCCATCCCTTTGGAGCGGAGGTAGACACAGGCCTGGCCCAAATGTCTTCCTCCCTTCCACTCTCTGGCCTCAGTAGGAATGGGGAAGGAAGAGAAAGGATGGGAGGTCTAAGTTAGGTGAGCCTCTCCTCTTCACCATCACCCCTGTCCAGGCTGACCCCTTTCCTTTCCTCTGGCAAGGCATCCTCATGGAGACTATGGACCCGCTCCACCTTGGTCGCCTGGATCTGGAGCCCCTCTTGCAAGGTATGGTTGCCAGCCCAGTATCTTGGGGTCACGGAGGAGGAAGATCTGGGAATGAGGGTGGTATTGAGGGATCCTTGCAATGGTGGCAATTCACACAGGAAACCTTCTTCCCCTTGAAGTCCAGTTGGGCTGGACAATAGATTTCCTTCTGTTGGTACTCTGACTTTTTAAAGAGTAGACCCATGGAATAGGTGAGACTTACATGAGTGTTGGACTACTGTTTAATGGGTCTGGTTTGAGTTGGCCAATTGGATTCTGCCCAAAATGCGCACTACACACAAATGCCGGACTTTGCCTGGTCTAACCAGTCCTGGCTTCCCTCAAAGATTCCCAGGCTTGCAATGAGGATGGTGAGAAATCTCCGGAAAAACCCCAACCGCGTTGGCGGCTCTGGGTTTTAGTCCAAGCTTAAGAGCAGCTGCCCAAAGGGAGAAGCCCTTCTCAAAATAGGTTCGGCACCTTGGACAGCTCCAGGAATAAACAGCCATATCTGGATTCACCAACAGGGATGTAACTCACCATGACTGGTTTTCTTCTCAAAGAAAGAAACAAATAATTTTAGTAATTTCCTTCCTTCTGCAAGAAAGATTTAAAAAAAAAACAACAACACTGTTTTCAAAGCCTATTTTCAGTTCCAGGCTTAGTCTGTGCAAAGTTAGTGTGAAGTTGTTTTGCACAAAACCCAGCATTATCTGCGTGCAGAAAATGCCACTTTCTGGGCAAAAGACCCAGGTATGGATTTGCACAGGGAAACTTCCCAATCTGTAAAGATTCTCAGGGTTTTCCTCATCATCAGTGAGAAAGTCCAGGGTTTTTCTCATCATCAGTGTTTCCTCACACTTTTTGAATATTTTCTAACATTCTTTCCATCCTTATTCAGCACCCTCCCTCCCTCCACCATCCACTTGTGAGGATGTGCCTTCAAGTCCACTCTAATAGCCCTCAGCTAGTGTTTCCTTGCCAAGGCTTAGTACCCAGAGAGGTCTTCCCATTGCAGGCTGAGAGAGTGTGACTTGCCCAAGGTCAACCAGTGGGTTTCCAGGGCTAAGCAGAGAGGATTTGAACTCTGGTCTGCTGGAGTGTTGCTCCAACACTTTGACCCTTGCACCATGCTGGCTGCACCTTCCATCAATGTCCTTCCTCCCCTCTCCAAAAAAATCCCTATGAGGAGCAGAGTTTGGGGTGTGTGTGTTATGTTTTGGGGACTCCAGCTCCCAGAATCCCTTAACCAGCATTGGCAACTGGGAGCCAGAGTCCACCCAGAGCTCTGGAAAGGAGAGAGTGCTTAGCAATGTCCTCCCAATGAAGAGAGCTTAGCAATGTCCTCCCAATGAAGAGAGAGGAAAGCCTGGAAAGCCTCCATTGCTCTACTGGCTGGCCTGGCTCCAAGGCATGAAACCCAGTGCCTCCTCTCATCTCCCCACAGCCCTCCGGCCCTTGGCCCAGGACTCCATCAGCGCCACTGTGAAGATGGTGGCTTCGGAGGCCATGGGCATTGTCCAGCAGAAGTGGCCGGAGTGCCAGGCCCAGGCAGCCCAAGGATGCCGATGGAGAATCCTCCCTGCCCTTCCTGGCTGGTTCTTCAGGCAGCAGAGAAAAGGCAACCGAGGAAGCACAAGGGCCAGGGGCTCCTAATGTCTGGAGGCCCTCAGACATATAAATATAACCTCTAGTATAAGCCGACGCAAGTTTTTATGTGTGGTGTGTCCTTTGGATTGGGTGCCCAGGCCCCTCTGGTGGGCTTGAACTTGGGTTGGGGAGCAGCCAGCTGTCATGGGGGATCCAATGGTCCTGCTTGGAAGTGGGTCCCAAAGGGCCAAAGGGCCACCTGGCCTCCAGGTTGCCCCCTGGCATTACTGGCATGGGGCGCTTTTAGCCTACATTTCCATCCCTCCACCTCCAAATCCACACAGGGCTAGACCTGCAAGGCAGAACCTTCTGCCACTTGGTCAAGTCTGATCGTTTTAATTGATTTCATCCACATTTTGCCAAATGACAAAATAAGTTCGGGGGGAGGGGGACTGAAATGTTCCGGCAAAGTTTCCTTCCGACACATAATGCAATATGATATGTAAGAAAATATATTATATTGGCTCAGAGCCCACCTGTTTATTTTGTCGGAGCCAATGTAATATATTGGCACCCACACAAATGCCCGGTGGATTTTTAAAATGGATTTACTTTTGGCGAACCATGAGGCAGGGAAGCAGAAGTTGCAGGCTGTGCTTTTCAGTTCTTTGTCCCCATTTGGGGAGCACTGGAATCCTTACTTAACCTTAATACTTACCCTCAAGCCTTAGGATTCTTGTCTGAAAAGAGCCCACATCTTGCTAAGGATTTTTTTCTTTTAAGTCTCTCTTTAAAACCTTGGTGCAGGAGGGTTAATGTCAGCCCAGCTGCCCAGGACATGCTGCAAAGAGAGCCCCAGCGCAACGTAGATGTGGGGCCAAGTGTTTTCTTGCAGGAATGGGATGAGATGCTCAAAGAATGGGGGCATGATGCAGGATGGAAGCAGGAACTGGAGGGCCACCCAGAATGTAGATTTCCTACTGCTTAATTCCCTGGTTTTTCTTACCCTCCTCTCAGGTCTTTGGGGAGCTAGGCAGGCTGAAACCCACAAACCCTCCATCTCTCTGCCTTTTGACCCTGTGGCTCTGTTGCAATCCATTGACTCCCGATCTGGTTCTTGCTTTCATTGGGCTTTGGCAGGAGTGATGGCACTCCAGGCTGGAAGAGCTGAGAACCTCATGAGGACTAGCCCCATGGCCTTTCCTGCTAGATGCAAAGCTCTCCTTGCAGCATGTGCTGGGCAGCCATGTTGCATCCATTTTGCAAAATGGAACATGTTGGGCTACATGAGGCCTGCCTTCTTGCAAAGCTTATGGTTTCCTCTGAATGTGGCAGAATACAAATGCATCCGTTCTTCCTAGCTGATGGCCTCAGATGTGATGCATCTCTGAAGGACTCAGCTGAGCAATTGAAGAGTTGATTATCATTTGCACCATTGAGCATTTATGCAAACCAGCCCAAGCTCAGCGCCACTTTGCAGACTGAGCCTGTGGTCTGACTCCAGCACCCTCTTACTCTCCCAACATGGATCTCTCTCTCTCTCTCTCTCTCTCTCTCTCTCATGCACACCACTTGTGAAGAAAAATATTTATTTCTCTCAGTGATATAAAGAAGAAGAAACTCTGGGGGTCGGGGGGGGCTAGTCCCCGGCAGCCTTCTCTTGGGTGGACACAGACGAAGACTGGGCCAGGTTGCTGGTGGACGTCCGGGAGAACACTTTGGACAAGGCGCTGGAGACCTTGTCAAAGACAGAGGAGCGGCGCTGCTGCGGGGCCATCGCCACATCTGAGCTGGTGACCGCAATGACCTTCCCGTCTTCGACTTCTGAGGGACCACAGAGAACAGAGCAGCTTTTGTTAGGGACCTGCTTGGCCCCAAATCCCTCCAAGTGGACAGAGAGGCAGCAGCTCAGTGCAATGGCCTTGGCCACTCTCTTGCAGAGGGGCCCTACATTTGGGGAACATGGCGGTCAACAGCCTCAAGCCAGCAGTGGCCAAATGGTCAACCTGCCCAGTGAGAAGATGTCTGCAGATTTCTCTCTTGCTCACACACAGACCCCTGCAAAAGAGGCTAGCAACTCAGGCAGAGGCAAAGCCACGGCTAGCCTCTTCTGCAACCAGCAACGTTTTTTAAGCAAAGAAAATCCACAGCCCATGGGAAAAATGGGCTGACCCATGGTCTTGTGGCTCATTGAAATTAGGCACCGCTACAAAATGCTGGTGGATGTCCCACATCAGTTGGCCGCCCGCTCCCCAAATGCCCTGCCCTCTGCAGAGGCATCCTGATGGAGGTACCTGAGTGCTCTTCGGAGACAGGCTCCTTGAATTTGTTGTCCTGGTAGACGGAGGTGATCTGCAGGAGGAGGAAAGGTCAGTTGCTAAAGGAAGGCATTGTGCTGCTACTTGGACCCCTTGGTTCCAGCCTGGGCAAAGGGGCAGGCTTTGGGGCAAAGAGTAGAGGGGTGGGCATCTCTCCCAGCCCCGCAAGAGCCTTTGACCTGGAGCAAGGATCAAGCGCCTTGCAGAGGTAAGAGAAGCAACCTGGGTGCTCAGTCACAACTGCAGGAGAGGCTTCCCAAAGAAGCCCACCGGCCACAGAAGGCTCCTCTGTCGGTCACCTTTCTCCCATCTTGCCCACAGACTCCAGAGAGCCCCCTTCATGCCAAGCTGCCCAGGAAACACCCCTCTCCAAACCTGGTCTTCCAAAATGCATCAGTGCATCGTTCCATCCTTTCCTTTAAAATGCAGAAGAGATGGCTGGAGCCTCCCCAGCCACCACCGAGTCCCAATTGTGGAGTAAAACCAACAACACTTCCTAGAGTCTGGAAGCACCCAGGGCCTGTCCCTACCTCAAAAGAAGCCACAGTCTCCTCCGTGTCCCGGGAGAGATGCATGCCAACAGCCACTGGAAGGAAAAGGAGGAGGAGGAGAAGAGGATGCCTAAGAAGGGAAGGCTTTTGGGGGGAGCAAATGTGCTTCCCCCAATTATTTTCAAGGGGGGAGCCTGGAGCTCCTTTGCACACAGAAACAGGGGAAGGGGCTTGCTGATACAGACAACTAAAAGGAGTTAAAGTGATTGCCCCCCCCTCGCACCCCCTCCCCAAAATGCATCCGACACGCACCTTTTTCCAGCGACTTCTCTTGGCTGAAAAGGAATGGGAAAGGTGGTCCAGGTGAAAATTCAGTTGTGTTGAATTTCAGTCGTGTTTCTCTCCATCCCCCAAGGTTTTCAATGTAACCCCCCCCCCCAGCTAAAAAACAAACAAACCTTCTTTGGATTTTTATCAAGAGGAACCAAGAGGCCTCCATATTGCAGGGGGGGGGGTGATTATTGAAATAAATCAATAGAAAAATTTGAGAAAGACTGGTTAAAGGTAATGACTTACTCGAAAGGACAAGTAAATATAAACATAAACAGAATATAGACAAATACCCAATTGATAAGTCTATTGGTAGGCTGATATACAAGTCAATTAATAAGTGAAATGGTTGTAGAGGCTTAACCAAGTTAGAGGGATGCCATATCACATTTTTGGTTTAGACAGAAGTTTAAAAGTGGAAAAATATTTCAGGAATAAGACCCAACTGAGAGGTGAGGAAATGTGGAATGAATGTCTACATGTTTTTTAATTACCAGTGTAGTTTTTTGTTGGGTAGATTGAGGAGGGATGTGCTCTTTTCATCTCTTTATTTATAATTTTATTTTAGGAAATGTGTTGTGATGTGTTAATATTGTATAAGAATAGATGTTTTATATCCACCCACCCATGGCCCAGAGTTACCTTGGGACAGGTAGTGTCTCCATCACTTTGGTGGAAGAGCCTGTGGAGGCAGAGAAGGAGCTGGGCGTAGAGGCCTCTTCCGTAGCCTAAGAGACATTGATTGATTGATTGATCAATTGAAATCTCTTCTTTCCCCCCAATATAGGACTTAAAGCAGCTCAAGCTGCGGGATACAACAAAATAGCTAGGGCAACCTGTAGTACAAAGCATCCAACCAAAACCCAGTTATAAAACTGGAGTTGATAAGGACAGTTGTAACAGACTCACAACACAGAATATGTTATAATAATAATAATAATAATAATAATAATAATAATAATAATAATCATCATCATCATCATCATCATAAATAATAATAATCATAGCAGCAACAGAGGGCTTTCCAGCTGTTGGTTCTCAGTGCAGCCTGGGAGACCTCCTTGATGTCATTTCCCAGAAAACTTTTGGTTGGGGGGCTTTCAGGCTGGAAAGGTGGGGTTGTTTGGGGGTTATAATCGATTGATATATATATATATATATATATATATATATATATATATATATATAGTGTTTTAGAAATGAACTGAGTACTTTGGGGAATCTGGAAACTGGAAAGCCCCTCTTTGTCTCCCTCGCAGAGGCCCACAAGCCCTTTCCCGCAAACCCATTGCCCGATCCCCTCAGATCTGCAAAGAAGGCTTCACCTCTGGCATGATGCCGGCCATGGAGTCCAAGGTGATGGTTGAAGGGCCGGAGGCTTCTTTCTTATCTTTGGCGTCACCAGATCCCGTTGACCGCTTTCTCTGGACACTGCTGCTGGACGTCTTTGTCAAGAGAGGCTCTCTGGAGGTGGCCTTTTTGGATCAAAGAAAGGAGCCCCTCAGAAGGTGCCCACCTCAGGGGTGCATTGGATCCACTGGAGTAATGGGTGATAAAATGACAATAAAAGAGAATAAAGGGAAGGATGTGGGGCCCTAGCCCTCCACTTACTGAGGACTTAATGTTGGGCCGTATGGAGAAAGAAGGGACCTCAAAGTAGAATGACCGCTGCTCTGTCAAGACCTGCTCCTCTTCGTCACTGTCGCTTTCCTCAGCCCAGCTCTTGTGGATCTCGTCTTCATCGATGTCATGCGCGACCAGGCGCACGATGAGGTCTTGCTTGCTCTCCACGTCCTTCAGGAGCTCAACCTTTGTGATGTCCGGCTTCATCAGGCTTTGGAAGGAGTTTCTGCAGACAGCCTGGAACACAACAACGCCTCCAACACGTCAAACCCTGGACCCTAGAAACATTTTTGCTAGCTGGTCATAAAGGACACAAGAGATCCATTAAGCCCACCGATGGCGTGCAAGACGCCACAATAAAAGGGGCTAAAGCTGTGAAGAAGAAGCTGCTAACTAAAGGTGCAGGAGCCCCAGGAAGTTTCAATAGTAGTTTGCCATTCTGCACTGGAATGGCTGGTTCTGCAATTCTCAATTTTAAAGGTGAACCTTATCACGGGTTTTTTTTTGGCAAGATTTGTTCAAAGGAGGTTTGCCATTGCCTTCCCTTGAGGCTGAGAGAGTGTGACTTGTCCAAAGTCACTCAGTGGATTTCATGGCCAAACAGGGAATCAAACTGAAATCACTATGCCACTCTTAGGCTCTGCTAGAAATGTGAACATCTCTCCAGAGATGTCAAAAACTCAGTTTGAGTTTCTCTGACAATCCCACCTACATTCTCTTCCCAACTTTGCTTCATACCAGGCTGCCAGATTCTTTGTGTTTTCTCTCAACACTGACCTTTGCACATTTGTGGGGGGTGGAAAATGGCATTTTTTTTTTTAATTTGCTCACTTTTTCCATCCGGGTCTCCAGAGCTAATAGTGAGCCAAGATACAGAAGAGATCTCCCATTGGTCAATTTCCTATAGCATTATGAAATCTGAATGTGTTTTGGCCAAATTGTTGACCCAGCTTCCTTTATTCTTTCTCCTCTTCCAGCTGGGGAGGTCCCTGTCCCTGCTTTCCCAATCCCACCAGGAGATAAGAAAGGAGGCTTTCTGCAACGAGGGATTTCAACTTTGAAAAATAGTTTTTTCCCTTCCTTGGGTCCTGCATGATATGCAACAGAGAAGAAAGAGCCCAAGAAGGGGATACATAGGCTCCTTCACTCATTGCAAACAAGGGGCCACCTACCTACCTCCTTGGGTCTCACCCCGAGGCGGCCAGCCATGTCCAAGGAGGGCCGCTTCTCCTTCCTCCGCTGGGTCTCTGAGACCTCCTGGATGCCCAGGTCGCGGGTGATGCTTTTGCCGGACGCTGAGGCCCGCCTGAGTTCTGTCAGGCTGATGCCAATCCTGGACAAGCAGGTCTTCTTCAGCTTCTCCAGGGGCTCTGTCTTGATGGACAGCACGGCCAAGTGGTCCGAAATGATGTCTGGGTCGATCTTCAAGGGCCGGCTGCCAAGGTAGGGGACGATCTTCACCGGCATCTCGTCAGACTGAAGCAGGGTCTCCGGAGTGGCTTGCTCTGGCATCTCAGGTGGGGCCTGCAGCGTGAGGAGTGACTCTTCCTCATCGGGCTCCATGTGGCTGCTGACCTGAGCGATGACCTTGCTGACGATGCGGTCCAGCTCCAAGGCGCTGCAAGTCTCGTTTTCAGCATTTTCGCCCGGAGGATTGGCCATGTTGTAGCTGGAGATCTCGTTGATGATGATGCTGGCCACCTGCTCAGGGAAGATGACTTGGTTGGTGGTCATGTCATTGTACAGCTCCTGCTGGGAGCCAGATTTCTCCATGACGTTGCTGATGACCGAGTGGACGACCTGATTGACCACCTCTTCGTACTGCGGGTCCAGCTCCTGCTGGTCCTCCGCAGAAGCCACCAGGCCAATCTTGTTCTTCCATATCTCTTTCTCCACCGACGTCTTCAGCAGGGAGGCAATTTCATTCACGTCTGTTTTGGACAGGCTCTTTTTCTCGTGGATTCCCAAATCGCACTGTTCGAGGAGGATGGTGGTCAGGAAACGGCTGAGGATCTCCTCCAGGAAAACCACCGACACCACGGGGGTTGGCCTCTCAGCAGTCTCCTTCTTGGCTTTCTCTATCTCTATGTCATTGAGGAATTTCTGGATAATCTTGTCCGATTGCAGCTTTATGGCAGGGTCAGCGTAGGGAAAGTCCTCCTCCGACTCAGATCCCGACTGGAAGTCCCGCTTGGAAATTTCACTCACCATGAAGCAAGCTACTCTGTTGATGAGGTCCTCATTCTTGCTAGTCAGATCTTCATACAGAGAGGTTTCTGAGCTGGAATGCTTCATGATGTCCGTGTAGACGGAGTCCACTACTTCCCCAACGGCTCGGCTGTCTTCGGAGTCTAAGTCTTCCGCTTCGTCGTTCTGCCAGACTTGAAGCTTATTCTTTGAAATGAGCCCTTGCAAGGAGCCGATGATCTTCTTGGCCACTTCCTTCACAGCAGCGAGGCTGCTTTCCTCTACCTCGTCCAAAGAAAGGGAGTGGAACATTTTTGAGAGGAATTTAGCAGCCACCTCCTCTAAGATGATGGACGACAGCCCTTTGAGGTGGGATCGCAAGGGGGTCATGCCCTCTGGCAGCTCAGGGCCAGGTCCATAGCGGCGCTCCATCTCTCTCTCGGCTTTGATGGCCTCCTGCTGTCGGTTTTGCTCTTCTGAAAAGTATGTCTGCATCTTATTCCCAGAGACCTCTTTGATCACAAAGTCAGTGATCCTCTGCAAAAGGATCGTGCAGCCGGCTTTGATGCACTTGTCAAGCATCGACGTGTTTCCAAATTCTGGCAGCAGATTGTTGTAGACGGAGTTGGCCACGGTTTGGCTCACGATGCGGTTCGGCTGCACCTGGTCAAGGTACTGGACCTCGGTGTCCTTCTCCTTGGCAAGTTCTGCCATCACTTTGCTCAGGAGCTTCATGTGAATGAAATCAAACTCCGCACACTGGTCCTCGGTGTCGGTGGAGGTCGAGGCGTCTGTGGGCAGAGGGAGGATTTTGGACAGAAGGAATGCGAGAACATCATGGATAAACCTCTGAGACACCAGGAGCGGCTGCGGTTTAGAGGTTGGGGAGGGCGAACGGATTTTCTTTACCTCCATCAACACTTTTTCCGCCATCTCTCCAAACTCAAAAGGCTTAGATGTTGGCTCCTGGGTGGTGTTTGCTGGTCCCTGCTGAATCTGGTAGCCTAGAATTTCTTTCTTTATTGCACTGGCTAAACGCTCGGCTAAGACGTGAAGGCTCTCCTCATCGGTACCGAATGGGGCTCCAGACCCCTGATCTTGCAAGATGTCACACAAAGAGCCGTGGACAATTTTTGCTACTTCTGTTTTCCCCACGGCTGGGAGCGTCTGCCCTTCTTTAGGGATCTGCAAGACCTTCACCGGAGATTTTGCAAATTCCTTGAGTATGGATTCCACTAAATTTTCTACCGGAGGCTCAGCTTCAGGCTCCCTTTTCTCCTGTGTGCATACGTTTGTGGTTGACGAAAGCAACTTACTGACTAGTCCGCTGAAGACATCCTTCAAGAAGGAAGGGGAATAAATGTCTCCCCCCTCCTCGACTGGCATCGGCTGGGACTCTCCTTCTCCGATCTTCACATGGTGGATTGTCCAGCCAGCGGTTTCTGCAATGATGGTGGAGGAAGGATGAGACCGGCCCGGGGGAGAGCGGGACCTGGGAGGCTGGTCATCCTGCCTCTTTTTATGGGAGAATCCTGCAAATTCCTCAGTGGTGCCTTCGTACTTCCTATTTGGAGACCCAGCTCTCACACAGACCGTTTTGTAAATGTTTTCCATGAGACTCTGGATGCTTCTGTTGGCATCAGGACCAGCTTCTTCCTTTGCAGGTGTTTTGGGGAGAGATGTCTTTGCCACATCACCCAAGGGTGTGCCATCAGAAGCATCCATTGAGCCCCCAGATGTCCAAGATGGGAATATTCGGCGTAAGATCTTGACGAACATCTCTCCGAAGACAGAGCGGGAGGATGTGGCTTCTGGTAGGATGGTTTCAACTCTGTCCATGATGGTTTCCGCTTCCAGAAATGAGAACAAGTAAGGAGAAGTGTCCCCAGTAAACAAAGGCAGCAACTGGTATCCAGAAATTTCTCTTATCATTAAAGGGGCGAGTTTTCCTGCTAACATGTGGATGTTGTTCTGGAAAGCATTAAAAATCTCAAGTTCGGACCCAAATTGATGCGTTAACTTCTCATAAATGGAGTTGCTGATTTGAACCACTGTTTCAGGAACAATCTGGGGAAAGGAGTCTTCTTCCATACTCTGGATGACTTTGACTTCAGATATTTTAAATTCAGCAACCAAAGCATTGACTAGTTCAATAATCAGATCCCTCATCCTACGCTCCAATAAACCAGAGTCTTTGGAGTATGTCAGAAAATTTGGGGAGGACAAGATTTTGCAAAAGAAAGCCACAACAATGTCCTCTAAAAACACAGCAGGGTAGATGCGTCGTGAATATAGCCGCCTTTCCTTCTGCCATTTTGTGCATTCATTGCTGGAAGAATCATTGTCACTCAAAAATGGATGGAGATGGAAGTTCAAAATTTCCCTCATGAGTGAATTGGCAACTTCACAGACACTGCCATTCCCTGGCTGTGCAAGAGCATTTTGCAGGTCCCCATGGGATGAGTGCTTCTGCAAAACCTGGTTGTACACCGAATTGGCAATGTCTTCCTCTGTTTCACAGTCCATGTCCGGGACGCGCTCCGGGAGGTTTTCCAGCTTGATCTCATGAGCCAAAATCTCTGTGACGACGTAACTTTTCAGGTTCATGGCCATCTCGACGAAGTCAGACTCTGAGAAGTCTGCCTGTTTTCCAAGGTATGTGGCGACGCTCTCCGGGTTGGGGAATATCTTGTCTAGGAGTTGGTTCAGCATGTCTTCCAAGAGCTGGCAAGGGAAGACGGTCAGGCAGGAGTCTCCGTAAGAAAGTGGCCGTTCCGGGCTGAGAGACTGGAGGTGGTACTTGAACATTTCGTTAAGGATGAAGCAAGCGATCTGTGTGATGTAGAGGTTGCTCAGGCTCTCCCGGTCCTCGGGAAAAGGCTGGCGTAACATGACTTCATGGAGAACGTCGCAGTGGACGGACTCCACCATCTCTTCTACGGCTTCTTCGGCAATGCCCGTTTCCTTTTTGTCACCATGCATGCTGGCCCAGATGGCCTGTTTCAAAACCATCTCCATAATGGCTCTCTTGATTTCGGCAACTCTGTCCTGCCAGTCAGAACCAAGAGGGCCATCCTCCGGACCTGGGTAAGGAACGCTGCCAGATGGCTCTGGGAAGATCCGGGAGAGGACCTTCTCAACAATGGCCTCAATGACTGGGTACGAGAGAACGGTGGTATAGGCTGCAGGAGGCCTTGTCTCAGGGTCATCTAGGTCTTCCGCCATTTTGTCCTGAATGAGACTCCTGGCCTCTGCCATGTTTGATGGACATGCTGACTGAAGGAGGTGGTCCACCGCTTCTTCAAAGATGACGGTGGCAGTTTGTTGCAGTGATGCATCATCTGTATGCTCCTTGGATGGCCGGCCTTGCAATGGGCCCTTGCCAGGCAAATGCCAGTCTGCCAAGCTTCTGTCCTCCGGAGGAGGAGGAGGAGCAGATCCCAGCTGCTCTTCTGGACCTTCCTGGATGCTGAGTTGTGCTTTTGCAAGCTCTTTCGTAAGTGACCGGGCCAAACGCACGGCCGTGTCCCCGGTGTCATCCCCAGAGGCGCCGAGAGGGATGTCCATTAAAGTAGCAGAGAGCTTGGACAACAGTTCAGAGATGATGTCTCTGAGGAAAGAAGAGGCAGGTGCCTCTCCTGTCTCTTTCAGGTCCGGGGGCTTGATAGACGTCCGGTAAATCTCTAGGCCGCCCGTTGAGTCCCCTGCGGCAGCCCTGTCCCAAGGAGGAGGCTCGTCTCTGGCCACAAAGGGCTGGACGTGCTGCTGGAGGATGTCCCCCACGAGAAAGCCTGCGATCCAGTCAATCAGGGCATTGCTCTTATTTCTGACTTCTTTCTGGACAGCTTCGATGGAGCCAGACCTCTGTATGATCTTCCTGCACAGGGAATCGGTCATGTTCTGGACGTCTTCCTCTGAGTATTCGTACTGATCGGGGGGGGCGTCTCTGGTCACCCGGATTTCGTGCTTGAGAAGTTTCATCCGGACGTCATCAAGCAACTGGGTGGAGAGCTTATTGAGGTCCGCTTCCGACGGCAGCCTTTTGTCCCAAGGAGACGCAGCATCTCTGCGTGGTGTAGAAGGGAAGATTTTGGATAACAGCCCAGTGATCAAATCTTTCAGGAATCCTGATGACAAGAAGGTGCTAAACGGAGAAGAGCTCTCGTTTTCCTCACACATCTCTCTAGCAATTTCGGTTGCGCGCTCATGTGATGGCGGTGACATCTTGAACACATCTCCTGAAAACAGTGGATGGAGGAGGTAATCAGCGATGCATTTCTCCACCAGTCTCTTAATATTTTCAAGGAGGGCTCCTTCACCCGCGTAGATGAGATCGCCTCCTGGGATCCCCTCTATTTCTCTCGATATTTTGTTGCAAACGGAGTCGACCACTTCATCCATGATGTCGGTCAGGGGGGCTCCCAGGCTCTGATCTGCTCCTCTCGACCTGCCGGTCAGCGCAGTTCGGCCAAACCGCAAGTTGATGGAACTGGCCAACCTCTTTGCCACCTGGGCAAGGTCCACTTCCTGTTGCCCTTTGGCAGCGTCCTTTTTCTCTCCAGAAACCCCAAGGACCTTGGACAAGACTCTGGAAACAATCTCTTCTAAGAACTTTGCTGGGAAAACCTCCACCTGGGATGTCGAGGGCCCACTGACGCTATCCAGAACCGTCCTGACGATGTTCTCAGACAAAGCTTCTGGGTCAGGACCTGCCGAAGCCAGTTCATCTTTGGAGAGGAATGTCTGGAGATGATGTTTTGTAATTTCTTGAATTATGAAGCTCGTAATGCGGTCGATGAAAGCAGCATCGCGGGACTTCACCTCTTTTTGTATAGACTGCTGCGTGCCGGACTTCTTCAGCATGTTTTTGTAAACGGAATCGACCATGCTCTGGATTTCTTTCTCCGACTGCAAGCGACACCTGTCGTCCTTTTTGGCCACCCAGATTTTGTGTTTTGAAATGGACTTCATCACTTCTTCAATCATGTAAGAGGAGAGCTCATCAAAGTCTTCTCCTGACAACTGCCTCCTCTCCCGCTTCTGAGGGGTCCCTTGTGGGCTTGGGAAGAGCTGGGTCAGGAGCCGGTTTACCACCCTTTCCAAATACTTCTGGGACAAGACGGTGATGTATGTTGGAGGCGGCAGCCTCTTCTTGCGGGATTTGGGGAAACAGATGCAGTGCTCGATCCGCTGGAGGATCCGTTCTGGTTTTATGTTTTTGCAGGCACTCGAGGGCAGCTTCCGGCACACCAGCGGTGGCAGCTGGTAATCCAGGATTTCTGTCAGGATGATTTCCGCTGCCAGCTCAGCCATCATCTCCATGCTGCTCCCAAAGTCTGTGTCAGCAGCTAACTGGAACCCAAACTCCCTTAAAATGGAGTCTGTGATCCTGTCAACCACGTGGCTGTCCACCTGGGGGAAGTACGTCTTCTCCTCAGCCCTCCGGAGGACCCCAGCACCTGCTTTCCTGAACTCCTCCACCAAGGCATTCACAAACAACACGTTAATCTCCTTCAGGCTCATGCAAGTCTCTGTGTCGTAGCGGCTCTGGAGCGAAGAAAAGATCTTGATCAAGAACTGAGAAACTACCTCTTCCAGGAACAACGCAGAATAGATGGCGGAGAAGGCTGGGGGGCGCTGGCGGTGGTCACCGCGTCCCCCCACGGTCACCACTTCTTTCCGGTAAGTCTTCTTTGTGCAGGTGGTTCGCGCTGTTGGCCGGCCACCGGTGTGCGCAAGCGGCCTGGAGCTGAAGGCCCTGTGTTGCATCGCCGTCTCCAGGACCGTCTTGTTCCTCTCCTGGGAACCCTTCCGGCCTTGGCGTCTGGCTTGCAATGAGCCACTTGGCTCAGGCTTTTTCCCTCGGGGCAAGGAGAAGTAACCTTCACTTCTACCGTGGCGCATGTGCTTTCTGCCAAAGGTTTGCCCACGTGGCTTCCTAGAGCCGGTTTGGGAGAACCCCACTGACTTTTTGGAGCAGGACCTGAGATGCTCCGGAGGCTCGATGCTGAGGGAAAGCTCTGTCATCACGGGTTTGACCAGGGTGTGAGCTAAGAGGTCAAGGGCCGAGTCGTAGGAAGAAACACCGGACTGAGCCCCCACCCATGGCTCTTCCGTGTACTTAATGTCGTACGTGAAGACGGAGGAGCTGGCATCAGCGTCGTAGGATTGCATCTCTCTTCTGGAATACTGGAGGAGTTCCTCATCACTAACACACTTCTGGATATTACAGATTTGCTCATCCTCTGGGAACTCATCGAAGGCAAAGGTGCTGGTGAAATGCTCCGTCATGAGGCATTTGTCTAAGAGAGCCCGGATCAGCTTTTCGCTCACAATGTCCAAGAGGACAACCGATTTTGGGGAAAGCCCCAGGTTTTTGCTCATTGCGCCGTCGCTGAGTTTGTAGGCATGTGGGCACATGGAGGAGGAACAAAGAGGCCCCTTGGTAGGCAGGCCCGCTTCTCGGAACGGCATCACCTTCTGGGACTGGGCATCTGGGAAGCTCCCCGGGGATTGCTCAACCCACAAGGAGTCCAGGATGATGTTCAAGACCTTGTTGACCAGGTGTTTGGCTTCGCTGCTCTTCAGGCTGCGGATGAAGCTGTCCAGGTTGGCAGCCACGCAGCTGAGCCGGGGGTTCTTGTGGGCCATCTGCCCCAAGGCGGACAAGCAGGCTGCCCCTTTGAGGTCCCCGGGGCCTCGGCAGTCACCCCGGGAAGCCCGGCTGAAGCAACGGGGAGAGGAGAAGGGCTGCTGGAGCTGAGAGAGGTCTCCTGATCTTCCTTCGCCCTCCATTTTGCCTCTCATCTCGAGCTCCAGGGACAGGAGGTTGCTGACCTCCTTGACCAGCAGGTGATAGACGTTGTCAAAGTCGGCCAAGCATAGAGGTGGGACGTAGATGTACCGGGTCCTCTTGGCCCTGTAGCCTTTCTTTTTGAGGCCCTCGTGCAAGACGTGGCGCTCACACAGGAGGCTGACGATCACCTCCGAGAGGTGGAAGGCCAGCTCCTCGATGTTGAGTGCGCAGCTTCTGGAGGAGCCCTTAAGCTCATGTTCGGGGCAGCAGGCATCCACAGAGCAGAACATGGAGAGGGAGCTGTCAAAGAAGTTGCTCCTGCCCCGGGGGCTGTGCCGGGTGTTGGGGTGGGAGATGGTCACGAGGACGTTGGAGACGACCGCCAGGGTCAGCGGCTCCCAAAACATCTCCAGGCAGGAGGACTGTCTCCGGACAGAGGGCAAGTAGGTGCTCCGCCAGATCCGCTCCTGCAGCCACTTGGACTCGGACCGGAGCAACTCCTGTTTCCACGCAGGCACCTTCTCGTCCGATGCATCTACAACCAGGAGTGGGGTGAGAAGGACACATGAGAAGACAGTGATATGGTCAAGTCTTTTAGTCCAAGTCTCATAGTTGAGTCTCAAGTCCTTGCAAGATACTTTCAAGTCAAGTCTCAAGTCTAGGATCCAACTTTAACAGAGGGGGGGGAAAAGGAGGCAGAGTGCATTTCTCAAAGGGGAATAGCAAATGCATCAGGCAATGGACTCAAGGTGGGAGATGAGTTCTGCTTTAATAGGATCCTTCTTCCTCAAGCCCATTGCCTAACACATTTGCTGTTCCCTTCCAAGAAATGCACCCCACACTTTGTGGTGGCTCTTGCCTGCTGTGGGAAATGCATGTCACCAACAAATCAATCACTAAAAATACACAAGTCTCAAGTCAAGTCGAGACAGTGTGCCATTTTTGTCAAGTTTCAAGTCATTGAAGCAACCTGAGTCTGATTTTAGTCCGAGTCAATTGACTCCAGTCTACATCGCTGTGAGAAGATGGTTTAAAAGCACACTGACCAGGGCAGGAGGTCACTGGACATCATGGCCAGCCATTGCAGCGCCTGTCTTTTTAGTTCTGTTTCTCAATCTGCTTTAAACATTTTTACTGCCTGCTTCTTAAGAAAATTGTTCATTTTGTTGTTCTTTTAAAACTTTTGTTAAATAAGAATTTTAGCTGGACCTTGTTTTAAATTTGTTACAAGCCACCTTGGGTCCTGTGCCAAAAGCTATTGATGGATTGCTAATCACTGGAGAAGGAAATTCCCTCTTAAACCACATAATCTTGTTGGAAGGGAACCCCAAGGGCTATTTAGTCCAACCCACACAAGAAGACTCCTCCCATTATTATTATTATTATTATTATTATTATTATTATTATTATTATCTTTATTCACCAAACATACTAACAAAATCCTTATACATCATTGTCTGTCTTTGTTTAAATCTGTTTTCTGTTTTAAATTGGTTTTAACAGAGATTGTATTTAATATATTTTTAATAGGGGGCTATTATTTTTTATTGTTGGGTTTTTATTTGTTTTAGTTGTAAACTGCCTTGATTGCTATGGCAAAAGGCGGGGTAGAAATAGAATTATTATTATTATTATTATTATTATTATTATTATTACATTTGACTTTACAACACAAAATGCATTAAACAATACCTCTTACTCTTGACAACTCCATAAACATGAACATTCATACTTCCCAAAAACAATCTAATCTTTTTTTCCAGTAAAAAACATGCAACATTTAGATCTTGACTTCTTCTCATACAAGTCTTGCTCTTCCTTATATCCTAAACTCACCTGGAAAACAAACTTAACTGTCCAATTCTATCTTAGATTTTAAAAAATAGGAAATGATATTTTCTATCTTGCTTTACCTTCTTCCTTTTTGCCTCCTAAATTCCATATTTGTTTTAACATCTATATTTCATTTGATAGTTTTATGTTTGTTCTTAATTTTTTTTAAACTAAGCTCTTATGTATGTATGATTTTAGTTCCATTTACATTGCCTTCTCTATCCCTTCTATTTTTCTATTATGACTTCTCCCAGAGCTTCCTTAGATAATCATACAGCATTTGCCAATCTTTTTAAATGTATTCTTATGTCTTCCCCTTCCTCCAGCTTGTCATCTTATCTAATTCTGCCATTTTGTGTAATTTGGATAGCCATTGAGTGAGCAATTGCCGGTATATCTTGCTTATTTCTCCAGAATCTAGCATAGACTATCCTGGCACATGTTATTAACATAAAGAAAACTGTTGTGCCATATTTTCTTTCAATTTCTTTATCTTTGATCATTGTGCCAAACTGATATCTATGTTTAGTATGTTTTACTTATTGTTTTATGTATAGCCACCCAATACGTTCTGGCTTTGGGACACGTCCGCCATAGGTAGACAAAATGAGGGTTCTCTGTGTCGTATTGTCTTCCAACAACTTTGCACACCTGAGCCTCCTGAGAGACTCACCTTTGGGCTGGAAGAAGAGGAGCTCTTTGATGACGCTCAGGACAATATGGTTGGCCAGCAAGTGGATCTCGTATGGGTCCGGGACGTGTGAGCAAGCCAGCAGCTCCATCTCCTTGGGCCGCTCTGGACTCTTGGACCTGAAGATGCAATGCTTGCTCTCCCACTTGGACAGGAGGCTGCTCTCGCTAGAGTCGCTCATCTTCCTTTCCCAGCGGTTAAGTAAACTCGGCCATTTCTGCTTCGTGTCTGCAAACGTGGCGGCCGAGGAGCCTGAAGCTCCTAGGGCAGCTTTCTCCTTTGGTGGGGAAAAGGAACAAAGTCTCTCACAGCCACCGCTCTGCACTACCGCGTCCCCATCGTCCAGCCCAAATTCACAGAGGAGGGTGTTGACTATCATTTCGGCAGTCTGGCCCAACTTCAGAGGACATATGGCTGAATAGCAGATGCCTTCTGGGACGTGGAATGGAAGCCCCCTTCCGAGGGGCTCAGCCTTGCTCTGCGGCCCCGGTTTGGTGAGTCTGTGGCCGGCTTCGGATTCGGCTGCTTTCTTAAACAGCTTTTCCAAAATGCTCCCCTCGGGGATAGAGCTTTCCCTGGGAAGCCAGTCATCCTCCAGGAAATCTACTCGGAATTTGCTCAAACTTTTCTCCTGCCGACGTCTTGCAGGAGGTCTTGACCGGGGAGTGGATGAGCAAAGGGGCATGCCTCTGCCCCTCTCCGGTGCCGCACGGGCGTCCCACTCGGAGCACTTGAAAACGGAAGGAAATTTGGAGGGGCTTTCTTCCTGCACCTCGGTTTCCTCCTCTGAGTAGATGACCATGCCAGGTATGTTGATGGGAGGAAAGCTGTCCACCCTTCTGTATTTCTTGGATGTCGTTTTCACTGCTGGGGGCACCGCCAGGTCCTGGATGAGGCTCTTCTCTTTGGCAAACGCCCGCCCAGACATTTCCAGCTGGAGGTTCTCCACCATGAGCTCCGAGGTGATTTCGGTCAGGCTCTCGTTGCAGCGGTCCAACATGACGCTGATGGTCTCGCTCAGGACAAGGCTATCAGAGGAGCTGCTGAAGAGGGTGGCCTCCTTCTGGGTCAGCTCCCGGTCCAAGGTGTGCTTGATGATTTCAAGGATGCCGCTGACGGCATTGTTGGCGTAGACGCTCAGCTCGGAGTGCAACGTCTGCACCTGCCGGATGGCGGTTTCTATGCACTCCCTGGTGATGGCACCCCCAAGTTTGGAAAAGTCCATGAAGTTGGGGGACGATCCCAAGGTGGGCAGTGCCTCCCTCCCCGACCCCCCTTGCAGCTTACTCCTGAAGGCCTCCACGGTGGTCTCCGCCACGTTTCCCACCTGGTTCGAGAGGGAATCTAAAGACCGTGTCAGCTGCGCAAAAGAGAGGCTTTCGAGCGGGAATTTCACTATTTCCAAAAAGTTGCATTTGAAGTCTCGTCTGAAATGCCGGATGACAAATGTCTCCAGCATGAGGACGACACACTCGACGGCTTCTTTGGCTATTTTGTCAATCATGTCCATGGCGCCTTTCAGGGAAACGTTGTAAAAAGGAAATTCAGGCTGGGTGAAGCGATACTTGAAGATTTTCACAGACCCTTTGAGCCCGGCTCGGTCTTTCCTTGGGGGGAAACATTCCTTTTCTGTCCGAGAGGGAACGCTGCAGATGAGGCACTTGTGCACATTTTCGAACACGCTTGCGACAATATCTCTCGCCACTGAGCCGATCTCCGCTTGGGAGTCGCTGTGGAAGAGTCCGGGACCCTCGGCCCGCTTGAAGCCATAGCAGAACAATCTCTCGCTGAGCTCCCCTGGTGTCTTTTTCAGGATGGAAACGGACGACTCCAGGTCTCGGGTCCTCATGAAAACCTCGCTGACAATATTCTCAGCCACCTGCAGCATTTTCAGGCTCTCGTTTATATTTGCATCGGTCAGGGGCTGCTGCTCAAATATTTCCCTCAAAATCCCTTCCTTTGGGAGCACTTGCTTCAGGAAGGAGGAGAAATCCTCATAAAATAGGGACTTGGGCTTCCCCTTCACGGATGACTCAAACTGAAAGTAGACCTGGGTGGAAGAAAGGCCATCGGCTTTGCTGTGTTTGGTGATGTGGAGGTCTTGCACGACGGAGTGGACCAAGTCGCTCGCGATGGAGATCTGCTCTGAGGACAAAGTGTTGACCCGCAGTATGGTTCTGTGGTAGTCTTCCATTTTGAATTCGTCAATGATGTTTCCCAACACTTTGCTCACCACCTCTTTGGCGTAGATGGTCAAGTCGGACTTGGACAGGTTCACTTTCGTGAGGGACGTTTCGGAGTCGTCGGAAAAGGCTTTCGGCCTGCACACCGTGGCGCCATCGCCGCCTTGCAAGTCATACTGAAGGGACATGTGCATCCTCCGTCTCGGTTGGGTCGGCAAGGGAAGGAACTCTTCCAAATTGGAAGCAGCAAAACAGGCAATTTTGTTTAACACGGTCTGGACCAGTTCTTCGCCCAAGGAGCGTGGAGCGGGACGGAGCTGTGACATGGCCAGCGTCATCTTCTGGAGGTCGGATTTCCCCATGAGATCGGTGAACAACAGGCCCCGGTCACTGCTCAAACTGTCCGGATCTGACTTTGACTCGCTGGAGCTAAAGAGAGTGTCCACTACAACGGAGTACATCTTGCCAAGGACACCGTCCACAATGTCTCCAGCAACGCTGCCTGTGTTTCCCTGGGAGGACGTCTCCACCAACCCATGATAGCGCGAGGACTTGGTTTCCGAACCAATAAATATGGAATCATTGTTGAAAGACGGCAAGTGCCCCAGGTCTCCCATGATCCTTTGGGTGACCTGATTGAGAACATCTTCCACTCTTGCCATGAGCGGGAACTTGGCTCTCTGTCCTGCCGGCTGCCTCCTGAAAATCCTTTGCAGGACCCTTTTGTGAACCTCGTTTTCTGTCAAGGCTATTTGGACAGACAGGATCTTGAGAAGGTCGTTCATGACTTCATTGGCGGAGGCGTTTTCTTCATAGGGGATGATGTTCTGGCAAGAGAGCATCTCCCGCTCGAGGTCCTTCTGGATGACTTTCAGAATGGTGCAGGTCAGCTTCTCGGCACACAGCCTGAGATTGGACTGGGAGTCCTGGACGGCCAGTTTGGCTCTCTGGCCGTAGTTGGCGTGAGTCTCCTGCTGCAGAGTGGCCTGTGCCAGTTCCATTTCCACTTTCTCCTGAGCAAACCTCTCCAGCCTCAGGACAATGTTGTCCACCAAGTATTTGGAAATGCCTTCGGGGGAAAAGTCCTTCAGCTCAGGAAGCTGCTTAGTACCATCCTCAACAATTTTGGTTTTGCCAGAGCTGCTCTCTCCCTTTAACAGTCCAGAGACTTGGCATCTCCCACTCTCAAAGTCTGGAAAATGGCTTTTGTGACCAGCCTTGGCTCCTCGGCCGGTCAAGAGTGCGTAAGGCTCCACGGTCCTCTGGATGAGTTCAAAGAGGAGAGATTGAAGCCGGGTGGAAAGCGGGCCTTTTTTATGCAACGCAGCTGCCAGACCAGAACTCAAGTCTTTGAGCACGATATCCACCAAGTCGCTCGAAACCACCGAAACGTCTGACTTCACCACCATGGGCTTGGAAAGAAGAGTTGGGGTGCTGTCGTCAGTCTCCTTAAACACCTGAGACTCCCCTGGTCCGGCTGAGGAGGAACCACCCACATCTAACATGATGGTTTGGTAGATTTCATTCAAAAAGGTCTCAACAGTGTTCTGAATTTGGAGCTGAAGCTCTCTCTTGTAGGTAGCGTTCTTCCGGAGAAGCTTTTCCAGCACACTCTCTTTGCACGGCAAGCCCCGTGGAAAACCCTCTTCGCATTCATACTCACGGGGAGCAATGATTGTGAAAACCATGGTAACAATCTGGCTAGCGGCGATGCTCTCGGAGAAGATGATCGGCGGGGTTGGGATCTTCTCCACCTCTCTATCCAGCCCCTGCTTTAGAGTTTTCAGCAACATCCGGGCCACTTCCTGGGCGTACGTTTTGAATTGCGAATACGACAACGGCAGCCCGTGTTCACTCTTTTCCTTATCGATGAGCGTGGAACTGCCGCAGGCATTGAGGATGTCTTCTAGGCAGCTGGGGAAACAGCCTTGTGGGTTCGCCAGGATTCGTCTCAACTCCTGCTGAATGGTTGAGGAGAAGTCCGAACTCATAGATGTCTTCAGGTTTTGCACATCCAAGCATAACTGAGATTCCACTTTGGAAGTGACAAAACATTCCAGCTTGGTCATGAAGGTCTGCACCAGATCGCTCGCTAGGTCTGCTCTGGAGGGAGGTTTTTGCTCCTTGGTTGAGTCTTCCATGGCATCTGTGGCAGGAGCATCCACTCCCCCTTGAGGATGCCCTCCTGGCTCTGCACTCGTCTCCGTGTCCCTGAAGTGGACCGTTGGGAGACCTTTGCCTACCTCTGCGGGGATTTTGAGAGGAAGGATGTCAGTGATCACAAGGCTGGGATGCCTGCTGATGGCACCCTGAGGGTCTGTCTGCGTGGCACGGGAGATAGTCTGGAACGCCGTCTTCACCAGATCGCTGGCGAAGGCACTGACGTCTGCCTCTGAGACAGGAGCCTGCGGACCCCCAGCCTCTGGATGGCCTTTGGAGGCCGGCTGCCCTTCCGAAGGTTGCCGGCCAAGGCCCATGTGGGCCAGGGAGGAAGGGGGCGTTTTCGGGGGCCAGACAGGCTGCTCCATCCAGACAAGCTGGAACATTTCGTTTAGGAGTTTCCGCACCAACGGGACGATGGGAGACCATTCTTCTTCCCTGAAGTCTTCCTCCAGTTTCTTCAAAGCCTTTTCTAAGGTCCACTCTCCAGCCATTGCTCCAGACTTGGGGTCAGCAGGATGTGTCACCGTCTGGTGGCCTTCCACAGAACAAAATATGGCTTCCTGCACAAAATTCTCCAGAGTCCTTTCAGTTTTGTCCAAATGACTTGGTTCGGTCTTCCCGTCTTTGTCCAGAAATCCCTCTTCTCCTTGGAAGGCTGGTTTTGGGAGTGGCCTGCTCCTCTCTCGGGTCTCAAGGCCAAAACTTTCATATCTGACTTTGTCCTGAGCCTCTTCCATGACCAAGACTTTGTGTTGCTTGTTGACGGAGGATGATGTCCCATCGGGTTCCTTCTTCTCCTTTCCCTCGACTTCTGCTTCCGAATAAATGACCATTCCAGGGACGTTCACAGGCGGGAACGGAGGCTTCATCCTTTTCTCTGCTGAAAAGAGGGTTGTGGTGGTCACCGTTGTTCCTTTTGTGTCGGAAGCGGCAGGAGGTTCGTGGCTCGTAGCCTCTCCTTGCTCTTTGGCTCTGGGTTTCGCTGCCGGAAAAATCCCTCTGAGTTTTTCTGTGCTTAAGTTATTGAAGACATCGTTAATGAGCTGGAGGATAATTGAACTCTCTCGGGTTGGAAGGCTTCCTTCTGGACTCAGCTGCCTCTGGATGTAGTTTAGGATGCTGCTAATCATCTCCTCCACGTACTGGAGGATGTTCGTCTCTGACGAAGCCACCGTCTTGGAAACGATCTTCCGGATTGTGTCTTTTACGATTGCATTTGCAGCTTCAGACTCCACAGTATGTGGCGGGATGGCTGCATAAAACTGGTCAAGAGGAATGCCGATGGCTTTAATTTTGGCAAAGAGTTGAAACTGGGAGACTTTGGTTTGGCTCGAGAGAGCAAAGACCTTCAGTTTGTCGAGAATGTAATGAAGGATCTCTTCCGCCATGCCATGCACCGACTCCAAGGAGAAAGGCACCCGAGCTCTCCATGATGCCGGGTCGGGGGCCGTCCATTTCCCCGCAGCCACCGCATACATGCCTTTGCACTCTGCAGAGAACTCCTCTCTGGAAACCAGCTCAATGTATTTCTTCTGGGCTATGGCCTGGAGCTTGCTCAGCACGTTCTCAACAAGGTCGCCTGCGACAAAACTGGCAATCCGGGAGACGGAGCCGGCCTCAGGAGAGCCACTGGGATGGCTGCCCAGGATGTTCTCAGAGATGGACTCCAGGAGGACTTCCATCGAGAGGGAGACGGCGGACGCCGTGCAGCCCAGGTCCCCCAAGATCCTCTTAAAAACATCATTGAGGACAAGTGCTGTGATCTTGGACAGGGGAGGCTTCAGCTCAGCAAAAATGCTCTTGAGGTCCCTCAGGTTGAGGGTCTCTCTTGGTTCCAAGGGGCCACGGGGAGGCTTGTGGTCCCCACCGGTGGGAGGCAGTCCTTCGGTGTCTGTGGTGGCGGCGGTAGTAGTTGTGGGAGCGGTGGCGGTCGTGGTGTCCGTTTTGGAAAAGAGCCCCCTCAACGCTGCGCCCTTGCCACGTTTGCCGCGGTACAAAGCCACCGGTTTCTCAGCCGCTTCGGAGAGAGACTTCTCCATCTCAAAGATGTGGCTGTCTGACTTGGAGCTCTGCATGCTGGCTCTGGTGGAGAGGAATCCGCCGCCATGCTTGGCCGGGGAGAAGAAGATGGCCGTTTTCCCTCGCTTGAACTTCCCTTTGAAGAGGTCGCCGTCCAAGGAGAGGTGGGTGCTCTTGGTGAAGGAGGTGAAGGACGACTTGGAGGACAGCAGGGAGGTGGGCTTCCCGCCGGTGGCCTGGAAGTCGCTGGGGGAGCTGGTGGTGGTGGGCTTCAGGCTGGAGTTGGTGAAGCTGACCTTGCGGGTGGAGAGGGACGGCAGGGACCCATAGGCTTCGTAGAAGTCTTCGTTGCAGGTGCTGCAGCTGCTGGAGTTGTCTGAGGAGAGCAGGGACTCCTCCGAAATGGTGTAGACGCGCGTCCGGACCCTCTCCTCGAATTTGGTGAGGGCCGGGTAGAGGATGCTTGTGACGGCCGACACCACCCAGGTCATGATGTTCTGGATGATGCTGTTCAGCTCCGAAACGGAGACCTGGGGAGGAAGTGAAAGAAGAGACAGGTTGTAAAAAATGGCTCTGTATTATTTGTAATTGCATATTCAAGATGATTTTACTACTGTTAATAGTTTGAGTGGTTTTAGCCACACTTAGAAATAATGGCCTGAAGTTCTCTATCGTCTAGATGCACTCTAGCTAGCTCAGGGGAGCCATTTAGGAAGCAGATGTGGCTGTTCCTCATATATTTTGGGCTACCTGCAAAGGTCTTTCAAGAGTGCCAGCCCTTGGGTCCCACGTTCTGAAGGGCCAAAAACAGTGGAGATGCAAGGAGAAAAAGCTCCTCCGTTTCCTTCAAAAAGGCAGCCAAGGAGGCAGAGTGTTGCTGATGTGGTTGTTAATGCCTTTATATATCTGGATCGTCTTACTGGCTAACCTCTTCCTAACCACTCACCCCATGGAGTGGAAAACCCACGGGGAACCCATATCACACCCCTGTGTCGACCCTCCTTTGAGCTTCAGTGGGGCAGAAGAAGGGTCCAGTTGGGGAACGGACCTCCTTGGACATGTCTCCTTGCCTCCTGAGTCCTCTGGGTTCCAGAGCCTCCTTCTCAGCATTTGGGGCTCAATAGGGTGAGCTTTGGGGGAATGCCCAGAGACCCCAAAATATGCCAACAAATCAATGGGGGAACCTACTTTTCCTTTCAGGCTCTCTCGCAGTGCCGACTGGTCTCTGGAACAGAGAAAGGGAGAGAAGGAAGGAAGGAAGGAAGATCAGTGCAAGATATTGTGGAGATCTGCTTTTACACATGCCTGAAGTTGGGCCCCTCCATCACTTTGGGGACGATCCAAGCATCTCACCCCATTTGGGAACATCAACACCAGACCTTTCAAGCCAGGCCAAAGAGATTTTGCTTTGCTGAGCAGCCAGCATGGTTTAAGTACTGGGCCAGGACTCTGGGAGACCAGGGTTCATCCATGGAAGCCCCTTGGGTGACCTTAGGCAAGTCACACTCTCTCAGCCTCAGAGGAAGGCCACAGTGGCAAACCTCCTCTGCACAGATCTTGGCAAGAGAACCATAGGATGTGGATGTTGTAAAATTAAAGCGAGGTGTAGGGCATTGCTCTTTTGAGGGTGGAGGGAGAGAGAATTCCTGATTCCCCCCCCCCAAAAAAATAAAAACCCTGGAAAATGTACTTGTAATTTCCTGTTTTGGAAATTAATCTGTGTACAAGTTGGCATTTTTTGAGGACTGCAGAAGTCCTCAGGTGGGGTAGAACTGTCCTCCATACCAGACCTGCCCCAATTGCCTCCCCCCATTCCCTGAGATGACAAAATCATAGTAAAACAGATGTTTCCCCACCACCGCCACCATCATCCCCAGATGTGGCTATTTTGGGGGATCTTTTGCAGGCCCTTACGAGTTCGAGAGCAGGCGCTGAAGGTACGCCGAATAAGACGACTCGGAGTCATTGTCCTGGGATGTCGAGGCCAAATGCTCTGGAAGAGGAGGGAGACGGCAAGGTTGGTGTGGGGTACCTTTGGGCCGGGGGTCTGCCAGCGTTTGTGTGAGTGCCCCCCATCTCCTCCTGGGGAAGGGGCGGCTGGCCATTGCATTAAACACTGAAGCACTAACAAAGGGTTTGGGAGCATTCCCAGCACTTGGGTGGCTTGCTTTGGTTTCCTATGGAGTGGGAGATAGATGGGGAAATGGAAGAGGAAGCTGTCTGGATGGCACATATAAATAAATACACACAGACTGTTGCAGAAGCCTCCCGCCGCAAGTGAAAATCCCACGGCCCTCCTAGCCCCCTTTTACCTATTTTATGCTTCTCCCCTCGCCTCTTCTTGCTGGAGCTCCTCTCTTTTGGCTGAGAGTCTGGCTCACTCTGGGAAAACTTTAAGCAAGCAAACCAAAGAGAGAATGGTTAAAACATAGACATTAGAAAGTCTGGAAGTTTTTATTCCACCAAAGGTAGTTCCACCTTTGGTGGACTGTCAACCCACAGTTGTAGCACCCCTTTTCTGGGGCGGTGCCCTCCTTGCGGCCCCAAACGCCCCATTTTGGCCCTCCCGAGACCCCTGCATTTGGGAAGCAACTTCTCGCTCTTTTGAACCCTGGGATTTTTCCACTTTGTACCATTAAGGTGGTTTTCTTCTTCTGCTTGCCTTTGCCAGGGGCCTCGCTGGCGGCGTGTGGGGTGATGGCGGAAGGCATGGCCGTTTTGGTGGAAGGCTTCATGGAACTTTGATGGGATGCAGCCGCTCCTGGAAAAGAAGGAAGGAAGGAAGGAAGGAGATGAAAGACTGGTTGTGACCTCTGAAGCCCTACACATTTTGGGTCCAGGCTGTGGATTCAAACTAAATGCCCCTGGAGCTTCCTCCCAACTCTATGATGCTCTTGTTGTCTTGGAAGGATGCTCCTCTCCTGCAGAAGGATGCCCAGGTTTTAGGATCTTCTTAGGGATCTCCTTCTTCCCTCTCTCAGTTCTGTCCCCTTTGGAGGAAGATTTGGCAGGGCTGCAAGGCAGTTTGCCTTCTCAGTATGCTGCCAGAGCTGTGGAAGTCCAAGCCACCCTGCTCCTTGTTTTCCTGGAAGGAGTTCCTGGTTTTTGGTGGAACCAGATCTGGAAATCTTTGTCCCATATTCATGCCTGGCTCCATGCCGCTGCAGCCAAGGATAGCTTTGCTCTCTTCCTTCGGGGCTTTGATATTGGTGCAATATCTCCACCTGACCTGGTCTAGATTTGTTGACTTAGTATAGCACTCTGTAGATTGTTAACACTCACCAATTTGGTACATTTCTCTGTGGCCACTCTAAATATGTTTTGTTGTTGATTAGGATTAAATTACCTTCGGGGCTTAAATATGAATCCCCAGCAGTTAGGTCGGATAAGTCCAGCCTATGATAATGTAACTGCTCAGCAAGATGCCAGCCCCTTTTAAAAAATATTATTAGTATATTGGTATAATTTTAGATGTTGAGAATTATTTTTCCAAATTCAACATCGCATAGCTTGCAATTCCTCTTTTCCCAACCCTGGAAGGAATCTTTAAAACCATCCGGAACTAATAATAATAATAATAATAATATCCCACCCTTTATGGGTTTCCCTCTTGGTCTTGTTCATTCTAGGCCTCCTCCCAGCCCCAAACGATGGACTTTCCATCCAGGAGGGAGACTTACCTGCCGAAGAGGTGAATGGGAGCTTGTTGGTGGCTCCTTGCTTGCTGCTGCCGCTGGAATCATAATCCCCGGTTCCTTTGCTGTTGTTGCTGCCGCATCCGGCCGATCCGCAGCATTTGCCGTTGCTGCAACACCCTCCGGAGCCGCAACCGGAGCCGGAGCAGGAGGCCTTGCTTCCGCACCCGGCAGACCCACAACAAGAGCCTTTGCTTCCACAGCCCCCCGACCCACAGCAGGACTTCTTGCTTCCGCAACCGCCTGATCCGCAACACGACGTCTTGCTTCCGCAACCAGCAGACCCGCAACATGTCTTGCTTCCGCAACCAGCAGACCCGCAGCAAGACGTCTTGCTTCCGCAACCAGCAGACCCGCAGCAAGACGTCTTGCTTCCGCAACCAGCAGACCCGCAGCAAGACGTCTTGCTTCCGCAACCGGCAGACCCGCAACACGAAGTCTTGCTCCCGCAACCGGTGGATCCGCAAGCTGAGACTGCCCCCTCGTTGCTGATGGCTCCGACGGAGGCCGAGGGTAGGACTTTGTCGTTGGCGCTTTCCGCCACGCTGGACCCGACCTCCGTCGCTGGGAGGTTGTTGCTGACGGTGCTGCTGGCCATGGACATGGCCTCCTTGGCTGAGGATAAGGAGCCTTTGCTGGCGCTGATCTTGGAAGGGAGATGCTCTCCCGCTGCAAAGAAGGACGGGGAAAGCTAAGGTAGGATACCAGCCGCAAAGGAAAGAGGCCCAAGGGTGGAGATGGCCTTCTCATACACGGCTTGGAAGCAGCACATTAAAATATGGCAGCATTCACTGGTCATTTGTCCATTTCTGTGCAGAAACAGGGCCATGCTGTGATTCTGGCATAGCAAGGGGCAGGATGGCCAAATGGTCACCATAATGCCAATGGGTTTTCAGACTTATTAGTCATTAGTTTAGCCCAGGGGTAGGCAACCTTTCCCCTTTAAGGGCCGAGGGACTTCAACTCCCAGAATCTCAGGAGCTATTGGCCAACATAGGACTATTGGCCAACATAGCTGAGGCTTCTGGGAGATGAAGTCCCTTGGCCCTTAAAGGGGAAAAAAGGTTGCCTACCCCTGGTTTAGCCAATTATTGACATTTAAAGACCTTGCATTTAACACTATAGTGACCCAGCTGTCTCTTAATCCCAAATACGCAGATCCCAGGATCTGACTGCTATGTGGATCCCTAGAAATCCATATATCCACTTACGCAGGAGCAAGCCCCCTTGAGCCCCACGGTTCACCCTTGCCTAGTCCAGGGAAATGTGCATCGAGGAATGAACCCATCACTTCTTAATAAGCCTGCTGGGATCTGTTGTGCTAATACTAGGTGGCTGGTTTCTCCTAATGTGTTTGCACAGGGCTCCTGCAAGATGGGAATCTCCTCCCAGAAGGGAATCTCCGCTGACCTCTTTCTGTCATGGCCATGGTCATGGCATGGTTGTTTGGGACTGCCCAAGCGAATTGCAAGGGGTCTATGAGAGCCACTGGGTTCGGGTTCTGGTTCTGGCATCAATCGTCTGCTCTGTGTATTACTTTTTAAAGGAGCTGTCCAATGTCCTGGACCTATTTTGGTGAGAATAGGTTTGGAATAGAGCCAGTGTGGCATCATGGTTTGAGTGTGGGACTACAGTTCTGGAGACCAGGGTTCAATTCCTGGCTTGCCCATGAAACAGGAGTGGCCTTGGGAAAGTCACACTCTCTCAGCCTCAGGGGGAAGGCTCTGAACTAATCTTGCCAAGAAAACCCCTTGAGATCATCCTAAATTGGAAACCACTTGAAGGCAAACCACAACAACAAGGTTTGGGTGTTATATCAAAAATGTAGGAGTCCAGTGTTCGAATGGATTTGGTCCTGGAATCCCATTGGGTGCCCTTGAGCAAATCACACTCTCTCAGCCTCAGAGGAAGGCAATATTTCTGCAAAAAAAAAAAGTATGATTTTTGTGCACAGAAAATGCTGCAAAATAAAGTCTGCAAGCAATATTTTATTTTGCAGAATAAGTTCCATACAGTAAAGATTTGGTTGGGATTCTCATCACCAGGGTTCCTCAACACTCTAGAAATAAAACACATTTCACCTCTTTTTCTGAATATTTTTGAATAGTCTTCCCAATAGTCTCGATATGGCTTCCTGGCTTCCCCTTACCTGGCTCCGAGTCGTGGCTTTCGGTTTTGCTCAGGTCTTTCTCACTTTGAACAATTCCCGGCTAGGAAACAGAAATGGCAAAAGAAGAAGAAGAAAAGGAAGGAAGGAAGGAAGGAAGGAAGGAAGGAAGGAAGGAAGGAAGGAAGGAAAAGGAGGAGGAGATGACAAAGGAAAGGAAGCTTAATGGAATATACTAATGTGGGAGGCTGCTTCTTTTCCTCCTTTTCCCTCCTCTTCCCATTTTTCCTTTTGTGTCATGTCTGTTTAGATTGCAAACCAGGATTCGGGGATTGCCCTTTCCTCCCCCAAAAACAGAGGGTTTATTAGCTGATCTGGCTTTTTTGCTGACAAGAAGAGTGGAAAAGTTGGACACATTTTTTAAAAAAATAAGGATATCTTCCTTTTCTCCCAGCGTAGGTTATAAATGAAGACACTACTAAATGCAGCCGTGCCAAGTTCCCATGTGCCCCACGGAGCCTGGCATTGGGGGATTCTCTTTTTCGGAAAGGGCTGCTTGGATTGCGTGCCAAAACAGCAGACCCCCCCCCCCGCCTTTGCCCTCTTTGATATGCGCCGTCCCAAGAAATTTTGCTGCCTGAGTGCAACCAAGGGCCACAACAATGTCAGCCACATGGCCACCAAGGATGGATTTTGATATGACCTTTGCATCCCACCCGCAACTGTTTGGTCAATTTACTTGTTTCCTTTGCTTTGTCCTTTACATCCTTTGTTACCATTGCCTTTCGACTTATGCACAGGTCATATCAAAATCCATCATTTTGGCCCCGGAACCTGCCCTTAACTTATACATGAGGCCGACTTATAGTCGAGTAGATAAAGCAAGTCATTGAGTCCCCCCAGTAAAAAATACAGTCATCTGCATCTGAGGAAGTAGATTTAAGTCTACAAAAACTCATGCTGCCAACTTCTTTCTTCCAGTGAGTCTCAAAGGGGCTACAAGATCTCTCTCCATACTGATCCTACAGACTAAGATGGCTAGACCTTTGAATGAGTCAACAGTGTGATGCGGCAGCTGAAAGAGCCAATGCGATTCGAGGCTGCATCAGTAGATGCGTTTAGACTCGGATGCATCTGAGGAAGTAGGCTGGAGTCTAGGAAAGCTCCTGCTGCCAACTTCTTCCTTTCGGTGAGTCTCAAAGGGTCTACGGTCACAAGAATGTAAGTAATGCACCTTGGAGCAGGCTGTGTTTCCCTCTGGCCGCGACTGCGGTTCTCCCTCCCCTTCCCCAGGATGCGACGGTCAGCCCCCAGCCCCAGTTTGGGGGTCCCTTACCTCGGAGGACGGGGCGGCCGTGTCCGGGGCTGGCGCCTCAGTGCTAGCCGAGGGCACCAGCACCGTGAGCGACTGCTTGGGGCTGCCCTTGGCTTTGGGGAAGGAGGTCTGGCTTTGGGGCTCCGTGGCTGTTGCACTGCCTCCTCCTTTTGCTGCCGCTGATGCTGCTGTTGAATAGAGAGGGAGAGAAAAGCAGGCTGAACACCAAACGCCTGGCCAGTGGCTGTGCAGAGACTCGAACCCGGAGCCCTCCTGGCCAGCCAGGTTAACAGAGGCCACTCTTGGTCCCAAGGGGTCAGACTGCTGGCCCCAGGAGAGGGTTGCCTGCATGGCAGAATGGGGCTGGACTGGATGGCCCTTGGGGTCTCTTCCAAGTCTATGGTTCTATGAAAAGCCTGACCCTGACCCTGACCCTGACCCTGGCTGGCCCAAATATACCTAGGATCCAGGGAATCCCTCCCTGAGCAACAAAGAAGGAATTATTATTATTATTTAATAATAATGTTTATTAATTAAAAAGACATACAGCACAAAACGTGCAACATAAACAAATACATACAAACCCATTCAAACCCAAATCTATAAACTTTGTATATACATTAATATCTTTAAAAAATTATTAATAATAATATAACATAGTTAAAATAATATTCTAAAAAAAACCATTACACAATAGTATTACATGCACAATATATTATAACTCACATTGTTCTTAATTAACTTATCTAAATCTTATTCCTATTAAACCATTTCGTATTAACTATTAATATGGTTACTGCCGCAAGGGTTGTATAATGTATATTCTCATAAATGGGAAAAAAAATCAATGCAAATAATAGAGTGTATAAGTAAGCATTGGGGTGTAATGGCAACATGGGGATTCAAAGATTAATTAAATAATAATGGTAATTATAATATATAATTGCCGGAAGAAAACAGCATTAATCATTTGGATTTATGTTGGGTAATGCATAAATTTGTATATGACAGGAAAATGAGGTTTGGAGAAATATAGTTAAACACTAATGTAGTGAAGATTGGAAAATGAAAGCTAATGTGGTTATATGATTTAATAGAAGAAAGTGTAAATAATAGTGATTGTTTTGTTGTTGGGTTCTTTTGTGATTTTAATCAATAAAATTTTAAAAAATTAAAAAAAATAAATAAATGGAAAAATCAAGATGTACCTAGAGTAGGAGATGGGCTGATAAAAATTATATGATATGTTAAGCGGTTATGATTAAAAGAAGGGAAAATATACAATCTGGAAGAAGGATTGATGGGGGAATACAATTTTGGAAGGAAACAGGGCGGGGGGGGCGGAATCAGCAGTTGTTATATTCTTTGAAAATTAATATTCTTTATGAGAGGGAAATAGGATGAAAATGAGAAGAGGTGTGTTACCTTTGGTGGGCTCCACTCCTTTTTCGCTTGGCTTCTTCTCTGAGGCTGGGGGCTTCTTGCGACCCTCCATGCTTTTCCTTGCCAGAGACGCTTTGGGAATAGAAAGTGCCATCAGATGCGAAAATGGACCCCCAAAAAACAGCCCCCCCAAAAAATCAGCCCCCCCCCAAAAAATGCAGCATCCTCCCATTCCTTTATTGATTGCCATAAAGTGCTGCATTGGCCCTTTAGCTGTTTAGATATCTTTTCCTTTTTTTAATGTTTATTTTTAATATATGAATAATATAATATAATATAATATAATAATATACAAGATACAAAAGAATACATTTACAATTTCACATATACAGGAATAATCTTGTGTATGTTTTCCGCCCGCCTCCCCATCTCTTTCTTTTTCGTCTCCTTCTTCTACAATATGTTTCTTGTATATTCTTCTTTCCACTTTTTACTTCCCAATCTTGGATCCGTTCATGGCCATCTCTCCTAGTCTTAAATTAATCTCATATCAAGTGTAAGGTCTGGGTAGATCTTGATTGACAAATAATTCAGAAACAAACAAATATCTATTTAATTCAAGAAGATAACTGCTTCTAAAAGTATACATAATAATCCCAAACGCATTTATTTAAGTTTGCTCCTTGTCCTCTTTACTCTTGCCTAATTCCTATCTAATTCCTAATTGACATTCTCATATGTTCCCACTTTCTGATCATTCTCATATATATATATATATATATATATATATATATATATTTCTATCATCTATTACATTATCACATATATATATATATATATATATATATATATATATATGATCAGAAAGTGGAAACATATGAGAATGTCAATATATAGTTCTATCATCTATTACATTATCTATATATATAGTTCTATCATCTATTACATTATCTTTATCGCTGTACATAATGTCAATATTTATACAAATACTGCATGATAGGTTGCCACTCTCTTAGCTGTTTATATTTCATATATTTCCAGGAATAGCATGGACTGCCCAATCAATGGGCACAAGAGCAAATGACCCACAGAGGATGGCAGCCCACGAATGGTCACTTAGGCCACCCCACGCCTCAGCCCCCTTGGCACAACCCCAGAGCAAAGGTGTGTAGGAAAAAACACGAAGGACGAAGGAGGGAACGAGGGAACGAAGGAACGGAGGGGAAGGAGGAGTGCCCAGGGTGCCATCCCTTCGGAGGCCCTACCTAGCTTTTTGGCCGGCAGGCCGTGGTCTTCGGGCACCGTCACGTGGAAGAGCCGGTCAGGAGGGAGGAAGCCCTCCTTCTGGAACTTCTCCTGAAGCTTCTTCAGGTGGTGAGCCATCTTCTTCTCCAGCAAAGTTTGTTTCTGCAAGGAAGCAGAGAAGGGTCAGCCTTGCTCCTCCATTGCCGGCGTTCGGGGATGGCCCCACATGGCGGCAAGGAAGGCTGTGTCTCTGGACTGCTTCTCTTTGACTATTGACCATCCTGCCTCCATCCTTGGCCACCCTTCTGCCCCTCTTCATTCACCCTCTTCAGCTTCTCCTCCTTATTTTTCCGCCGCTGCTCTTCGATCCTGGCCTCTCGCTTGACATCGTCCCCGATCTTCATCAGGAGCATCATCTCCTTCCTCCGCCATTCCTGGGAAGGAAAGATTTGGGGGCAGAGTCAACGGCCATCGAGGGCAGGCCTTCTTCGGTGGGGTGTGAGGAAGATGGGTCCATTATTTAAAGGTCCACTCCCTCCCGGTCCCTCCTGCTGGGATGGAGATGGCCAAAGCCCTCCATTGGGATGCTTTAGCTGCCCACCAGGCCCAGGCGGCCACAGATCCACAGAGATGAAGGGAGCACAGTGTCCCAGACGGTGCCAAATGGGAAGCCTTGCTAGAAGGCGCTCTCCAAGGTGCTGAATGCCTCCAAGACTTTGGAGAACACATCTGGATTTAAAACCTGGACTGGATCCATCACCCCGCTGACATGGAAACCTCCATCCACATTGCCCCAGGGTTCCAAAGCAAAGACCATTTGAACCCATGCAAAGCCATGGAGGGGGACATTGTGCTCATAATTCGGGGTGCAGGAATCGTGTCCCCCATAAACCCTTTTTCTGCCCCCCGTTCGCTGTGTCACCTCTTCCATCTTCTTCCTCAGGAGGAGCTGCTTCCTCTTCTCCAGCCCAAGTTTCTTCTTGTCATCCTGAGCCAAAGAGAGACGGCGGTTCTCTTCCGCCAGCTGCTCCAGTTTTTCCAGCTCCTGGTTAATCAACTCTAAATACCTTTTGGGTTTTCAAAGGAAGCGGGGAAAGAAACCGGTTAGGGTTGCACAGAGAGGTCTCCTCAGATCCTCTTCTCTTTTCTTTTGGGCATCAGGATGCGGCTACCAGCCAGTGCGATTGACTGATTGATTGATTGATTGATTGATCGATCGATCCTCCTGCCATCCCTGAATGAATCTTCATGGTAAGTCCAATCTGTCCATTTGTACCCTACCTCTTCCCAAGACTGGGACTCAAGGCAGCTGACCAGTTAAAATAACGACAATATAGTTTAAAAGATACAAAAAATAATAGCCATTATGAGGGAGCCAAACAGAGATATGGATGAGAGGCAGCTGGAGGGAGATGGGGCAGCTCAGGAACAAAATGGCCACGGCTGACCCCAAGGATCTCCTCCTGCCTGACCAGTGATGGCCTCATGCTGGGTACCTCCAATGTAAAGGACCTGCACCGGGTGGCCCAATGGGATGCCCATGGATGGACAATGCGGCAAGGGGACAGAGGGCTTAGGACCTTCCTGGGAGCAACTGGTATATGGGGGGTTTTTTGTATTCCATTTTAAGGCTGGTATAGTCTGGTTCTGGCATGGAAGGTGCCAGACGTTGTCCAGATTGTCTGGGGTTTGCATTGTCCAAACAGGAGGATGCCAGGACAGGAGGGAATGGGCCTTTTGGCCCATGCAGAGAAGGCCAAAAAGACCCCCAGAAACCCCTTTAGGGGGGAAAAACCCCTCTTGCCAAGCCCTCCGCACCTGTTCCTCATGACGGTCTCTTGCTCATGGATGGTGGGCCGCTCTTCCTTCAGCAGCCAGTCCCGATATTTCGAGGTGTCCGCTCCCTCTGGGAGAACTTGGGGGTCGTGGAGCTTGGTCACCTGCTTCTCCAGCATTTTCTGGAAGGCAAGAGAGTGGTCAGCGGGCTCCGGCCAAGAGCAAGGGTCTGCCACTGCAGCCGGGTCCCATTTTCAGCCAGAATCTGGGGGGCTTAGCCAAACCAGTTTTGTGATTGGGGGCTGTTTGGGGAATTTTGCTAAGCTTCAAGCTGAGGACCATCCGTCCAGAGGGACCTAGGGCTTACTTGCTCTTTAATGTAGTGTTTCTCAAACTCCAGCTTGAGAGAGGTCAAGTACTGCCTGTATTCGTTGAATTCCTTCAAGGAGCACACAACCTGCGGGAAGGAAGAGAAAGCCCATCGTCCTGGGTGTACATCCCCAACGTCTAACCTCACAGTTAATATTGCATTTATTTATTCATTAAAAAGTTCTAAGTCCAAGGATGGTATGCAATGCAACCAACCTAATTGGAAGAAAAATGATTTCTAATGGCTAAAAACAGATTAAACCATTTAACAAGTGGGGGGAAAAAAAGGGATAGATTAAACCCGGTTGAAATAACTTACATCGATTTGTAGAGAGATCTTGGAGCCCCTTTGAGACTCACTGAAAGAAAGAAGTTGGCAGCATGAGGAGCTTTCCTAGACTTAAAGGCTACTTTCAAATCCATCTGAGGAAGTGGACTTAAATCTACAAAAGTTCATGCTACCAACTTCTTTCTTTAGTTAGTCTCACAGGTATGACAAGGGTTCTACAAGATCTCTTTACATACTGATTCTACAGACTAACACGGCTATATCTTTAAACAATAATAATAATAATAATAGTAACCAAATGCATCTGAGGAAGTAGACTTAAGTCTAGGAAAGTTCATGCTGCCAACTTTCTTTAGTTAGTCTCAAGGGTACTAGAAGATCTCTCTCCATACCGATTCTACAGACTATCATGGCTATATCTTTGAATCAAACCAATTTGAAAATGATGTTCGTGGGAGGCTTTGCATCAACCCCCGAGGCCCCAAAGGTTGTAGGGAAGAGCCATGTTTTCCTTTGGGGCTGGAATGGTGCCTTTTGGGGGTCCTCCAAAGGAAGCCCTCCTGGCCTCGTCCTCCGAGTGCCCTCCTTTTTCTCTGTTTCCGATACAGAACCATAGAACCGAAAGGGCCCTTCAACCCTCTTGATGTTGTTCTTGGTTGCTGTAGTATTTCTATCCTCTCCTATATCGTCCGGGCATCACTTAGGATGTCCTTCAATTATAACAGAGTTGGAAGGGTCATCTCCTAAGGGTCATCTAGATGAGCCCACCAACCGCCGGACCCCCAGGCCAACCAATTTCCTAGATCTTGCGTTAGACCTTCTTTATTGAACTGGCCCTTTCCCCTCCTTTGCTTGCTGCCCCTAATACTTGGAGGGAAGAAGGGTCAGCCTAGGAGGGACGGCCAGCAAGGGCCCAAGTGACCTTGTTTTTGTCGGTGATATGTCCGGCCTTCTTCAGCCTCCGCAGGTTGTCCTTCCGCTTGTAGTAGGCGCGCAAGTGGGGGTCGTGGAGGCTGTGGTACTTGGGGCGCATGACTTGGCAATAGGGGTCGCTCAGGTCAAAAGTGGCCGATGGCTGGTACAGCTGGAAGGCACCCCACAACCACAACCACAACGCACAACAGGGAGAAAGAGAGAGAAGGGTTAAGGAATACTAGCCCCAAGAACCAGCCGGGACCCTCCTTTGGGAATGGGGAAGTTGCCCAAGGCTTTGGGGCGGTCCTTTTCTTCACCTTTTCTCCTAGGTTTGTCGTGTAGAACATGGTGTTGGAGCCTGGCAGGAATGGGATTTTGGTGAAAAGCGGCATGTCCAGGATCTGGTTGGGTCCCACGGCTGGCATCTGTTTTCCGGGGCCCAGCTGAAAAGGAAGGAAAGGACACAAGGACACAAGGAAGACCGGACTTAATAATGCTGGTGCCTCTTGGGTCCCTTTGGCTGTTGTGTGTTGACCCGCGAGGTCTTGCCTAGCTTCCCTACTGGGCATGGTCAGGAAAAATGGGATTTTGGGGTTGGTGAGAAGATGGTCCCATCCCCTGCAATTCCTTTGGGGTGGAGAGAAGACCATCCTCTCACCAACCCCAAAATCCCATTTTTCCTGACCATGCCCTGTAGGGAAGCTAGGCAAGACCTCCCAGGTCAACACACAAACCCAAGGGAAGAGAAGCAATGGAGGATGGGGAAAGACGCCTATTTTGGGGTTATGTTTTCTGAGATCCAAGTAACACGACTTTATTTTATTTTATTTTATTTTCAAACAAACTTTATTAATACATAAAAACAACACTGGACAGCATTACATTACATACATCAACGCATTCTTAAACATACCGAAAAACATTAACACCGATAGACACAAACATAAACATTCTGACAAATAAAACAAAAAAGCAACCCATCGCAACACAAACTGTAATAAAGGTTGTATAATGCTGTGACCACTTGATCAATTTTAATTTTTAGGTTTTTAATTCTTTACAGGATTTAATTTTTTGGGGGGGGGGGGAGTGATGGGATTTGATTGTATTGTGTATTTTTAACATTGTTAGCTGCCCCGATTGTCCTCAGAGGGGTGGGATATAAATAATTATTATTATTATTATTATTATTATTATTATTATAGTGACTCCCTGAACTTTATTGGGACTCCTGTATCATCGGTCTTCCATTTGTCCAAATGTCCATTATTGCATAATTTCTCCTAACTCCTGCTATCCAAAAATATATAATAAAAATAAAACCTGTTACTAAAGCTGATTGCTTCATAGTTATCTTATCATATTCCTTCATAGTTCTCTTATTATATATCTATTTACTGTAATAACCCATTGTATTACTGTAAACTTATACGTTTTAATCCCTTTCCTATCTTTTGCAGGAAATTTCTCAGTGGCTCCCAGTCTTTCTTACTCTCCTCCCAGGAGTTTCCCCCTCCACAAACAGGTACATTTGCCAACTTCTATATAATCTGTTAATTTATCTATCTGTTCCTGAACATCTGGAAGAGTTTTTGTTTTATTTTAAAAGCTACTACTCTCAGCATCCCCCCCCCCCCAAAAAAAATCTGGGCAGTTGTATGTCTTTTGGATATCGTCTTTGTCCATGAAAAATGAGGCTGCCATTGCCAAGATGGTTTAGTGGTTGTTTTTCTTTTGGGCAGATGGAGTAATACTCGAATGAATGAATGAATGAATGAATGAATGAATGCAAGAGAGGGGTCCTTACTGAGATACAAATGGACTTTGAAATTTCCTGGTCTTTGCAAATCTCCCAATTGCCACATGGACAGGAGGAGGAAGGGCCAGCCTGCAAAAGATCCCCTCCATTGACCATCTCAACTAAGGACAGAAACATCCAAATGCAAGCATCTGACTAACATCTCCAATGGCTTTTTCTCCTGTTTGGTTTGTAACATCTTGCCTGATGATGAAGAAGCCAGTGGAGCTTCGAAAGCTTGCAACAAGTATAATGTTGTGCATTTTGTGGTTGGCCAAGAAAGGTATCACTGTCTGGAGGATTTTTGTTTGAATGAATGAATGAATGAATGAATGAATGGTTCTTCTGTGGCCATAGCTGACCAACTCTCTACCATACAAGTGGGTCCTGGGCAGTTTTTTAGGGTCCAGAGTGACCCTTGGTGAGGTCTCAAGGGTCAACCCTCCCTGGACCAATTCCGGTTGCATCCCCGGAGTCCTCCCTCAATGAGGACCAGACCTTCTCTGGGGTCAGCAGGAGACGCACCAGCTCCCCTCTTCCATCCCCTTCCCCCCAAAAGAGATGCCTTTCTGCCCCCTTTGCTCACCTCCACCACGTCTTCCTCGGGCTCCAGGGCTTCAAGGGCCGTCCTGGCGCTCTCGGTCAAGTAGTGCCCCATGGCTGCCTTCAGCAGCCCTCGGCTGGGGTAGGCCATCTTCTCACGGGGGTCCTCCGGCCGGAGTCTCTGCCCTCCGAGAACCTGCCCTCCAACCGCCAACCTCGGCCGCACAGACCTTCTAGAACCTTCTGGGACATTGTTAGCAGCCAAGGTTCTGCTGGGTCCGTTCTCTTGGTGGAGGGAGGTCTCAACCATTGCCGTCGGGGGGGAGTGGGCACCTTCCAGATGTGGGTCCACACATCTGCTTGGTGGGACCCCTAGGAGAAGCCCCCCTCTATCTCTCACTCACTTCATGGAGATGGGTCAGGGAGACAAGGCAAGGGCCTTCTTTGGTGGACGCTGGGCTTTGCAACTCCCTCCCGTGGGAAGACACAATGGCTCCATCCTAGTGGTCCTTTTGCAGGGAGGTCAAGACTTCCCCATCCAGATAGGGTTTGCAAAGAAAGGGCTTTCAAGGAAGTGCTGCATTGTTTTTATTTCACTTTTATTAATTGCTTTTTCGTCCGCTTTGGCCGAAAGTTTTCTCAATTGTCTGACTTGTGTATTTTTTAGCTATGTTGTTTTGTGCCTTCAAGTCATTTCCAGCTTATGGTGTTTCCAGCTAAGGTGAACCTATCATGGGGTTTTCTTGGCAAGATTTGTTCAGGGGAGGTGTGCCATTGCTTCCCCTGAGGCTGAGAGAGTGTGACTTATTGCCCAAGGTCACCCAGTGTGTTTTTCCTGACCGAGCCAGGATTCAAACCATGGCCTCCAGGGCCATAGTCCTACGCTCAAACCACTACACCACCCTTGTTTTAAATTGTAAGCCACCTTGAGCCCCAATGTGTGTGGGGGGGGAGGGGGGCAAAGGCAGGTTATAAGTAAAGTTAACCATCATCATCATTAATCATCATCATCATCTGATGTAGTACAACTCCCATCAGCCCCCTGACGGCCAGCCTGCCTAGCAGTTAGAGCAGGAGGCAGCAGAGGCGGAAGCGGAGCCTGCAGACCACATGGAGCCCAAAAGGACACCCGGTCAACTGTTTTGGGAAAAGAAACTGGCCCCCAATGCCTCCTGCAGCCTTGGGGGAGACCTTTTTGCCCCCACGGAGCCATTTGAGACCCAGGAGAGGCCTTTCCTTTCCTTTCCTTTCCTTTCCTTTCGAGAAGAAGGGATGCAGAGGCAGCCTTGTGGCCAGCCATGTCCTGGAGGCTGGAGGCCGGAGGCCGTTGGCTAGCCATTTGGCCATTTGGTTGCCCATTCCTTTGGGTCTTTGGTCCTCCTGTTGGGTTTTGGCAACCTCAAGCCGCACACACGCTGGGTCCCTTCCAGAGACGGACGAGGGTCAGGAATGGGGACTCTGGCCGGGGCAGGGGGCATCCTGGGCTCCTTTAGCCATACAGACCTTTGACCTCTCTTTTTTAAAATTTTATTTTGCATGACAGACCAAACTCCAGACGGGCAAGAGAACTGGAAGAGAAAGGGGAAAAAAACACCGTATGAGAGGAAGGGAAGGAAGGAAGGAAGGAAGGAAGGAAGGAAGGAAGAGGGGAACCAAGAACTGAACCAAGAAAGGTGCAAAAAATGCACCAAAAACAGCAAGGGTAACGCAAGCTGCTTTGTACAACATTATCACAACCGTGCCGTAAACAAATAACCCAGAGACCCGCTCGCCTCTCCCATCCCGCCAAGATGAGGGTGCGTGAGTGGTTTTAAATGGTCTTAAAATGGTCCTGGTCTGCTTTCACTGGTCTTCTTTGCAGCGTTGGGGTGGTTCTGTGCGTTTGGGGGCAGCTGGGATTGCTGTGTTCCCAAGGACAGAGCAATGGAATGAATACAACTCTGACAAAAGCCCTTGTGTCCTTGCGAAATCGACATTAGAAAAGCTTGGATCTACATGGCGGACGCCCAAATGTTGGCCAGCGGTTTGTTGGTCTGAATAGGGGTGTTGCCCCTTAGCGTGCAGAAGGCAAGGAAGGCGCTATGGCCACGATCCCCGCGGGGGCCACTCACTCACCTTTGAGCCGGTGGTGGGGAAAGGTGGGGGAGGCCCCTCTCAGAAGGGAGGGTGGTGGTAGAAGTAGTAGCTGCCGTAGGCCATGGCCCCAAAGGAGACGGCTGCCCCAAGGAGCTGCATCAGGAGGGCTTTGTCCAGCCACGGAGCAAGGCCTGGAGAGAGGGCAAAGCAGCGGTCAGTCTTCCCCGGAGCCCAGCCCTCCGTGGGATTGGGATGGGGATGGGGATTGGGATGGGGGGCAAGGGCCAGGCATAGGGATAGGGATAGGGATAGGGATAGGGCAGAGCCACCCCTCCCTCCCTCCCTCCCACCTGCCTTTCAGGTGCTTTGGGGGCCCACACCTGAGGGGGCGTGGCCTAAGAGGGAGGGGAGGGGAGGGGAGGGGAGGGGAGGGGCCTGGCAGACCCATCTCCTTGCCAAGGAGGCCTGGGGCAGAGACAAGGGGCAACTGCGCCTCCTCCCTTCCTCCCTCCCTCCCCCCCCTTGTTATTGCAAACCACCCTCATCCCCTGCCATGCACACTGTTCTCTAGGCTGTGATGATGGGTGTTGCAGTGCAGCCGCAACTGGAGGGTTTTCCTTCCTCTCCCTGACCCCTTCCTCTAAGCTGGGCGCACTCAGAAGGCGCCCTCTCCAGTGCTGGACTGCACCTCCCATCATCCCCCACCGCGAGCCATTCTGGGATGGGCTGTGCAGCGGAGCATGCTCTCTCAGCCTCTTGGGATTCTCCCTGCTGCTGCTCCTCAGGGGAGGAGGAGGAGGATGGGCTTTGCAGCGGAGGATGCTCTCCCGGGGGAGGATGGGCTTTGCAGTGGCTCTGCAGACCCACCTCCTCGGGGGCTCCGGAGGCGCCGGAGCTGGAGGGCTCCCTGGGGGCGTCCGGGGCAGAAGAGGGCGGCGTGGAGCTCGGGGTCCCCGTCGCGGCCGTCGCCGGGGAAGGTGCTGCGGAGGAGCTCCTCCAGGCGGCCCAGGGCCTGGCTCTCCTGCTCGGCCGGCGGCTGGACCAGGACCCCGACCAGGACGGAGGGGCCCCCCCGGGAGAGCTGGCCGCGGAGCCCCCGCAGGGCCTGGAGGACGCCCTCGGAGGACGAAGGCGGGCGGCCCAGGGAGGAGGCCCGGCAGAGGAAGAAGACCAGCTGCCCCGAGGCGGGAGGACTTGGAGGACTTGGAGGAGGACTTGGAGGACCCTGCGGGGGCAGGGGGCCCTGGGCGAAGGAGCCGAGCACCGCCTGCCCCGAGCCCAGGCCCCACGGCTCCCCGGACACCAGCACCACCTGCGTCCGCTGGAGCACCCCGCAAGGAGACCCCGAAGGAGGAGGAGGAGGAAGAGGAGGAGGAGAGCCAGGCCCAGAGGCAGCCTCCATCCCCCTCTCTCTCTCTCTCTCTCTGCTGGACAAGAGGGAGAGGGAGGCAGGGGTCAGTCAGTCAGTCATCACAATGGAGCCCCGGGGGCCGCCTGCGTCAAGGGTCAGCCTGAGGAAGAGGAGGAGGAGGAGGAGGAGGAAGCCCTTCTGAGAAGACCCTCTAAGCAGCCCCAGCCCCAGCCCCAGGGAGGGCCTCTCCTCCTCCTCCTCCTCCTCCTTTGCCCTTTGACCTTTGCCCTTTGGCCCCTCTGCCTGTCCCTGGCTGACCCCCACTCCCACTCCCCCCCCCCCCTTGGGATCTCTCTCTCTCTCTCTCTTTTTCCAGGGGCTGCTCTCCAGGGTCCTGAAGCCAGCCACCTTGGACAGGGCCAGGCCTGGAGGATGGAGGATGGAGGATGGAGGATGGAGGATGGAGGATGGAGGATGGAGCCGCCCAGCCCAAAAGCCAGGAGGGCAGTGCCCAGGCCTCGGCCTCCCAGCCGCCGCCACCCCCAAGAAGGCCCTGCTGAGGCTCCCTGGGGCTGGCATGGACCAAGGGGGGCGGGGGGGGGCTCCAAAGGGGGAGATGCTGGGGGGGGTGAGTGTGAGTGTGAGTGTGAGTGTGTAGTTGTATTGTGACCTCAGGGGGAAAGAGGAGGAGGAGGAGGCCGGGGTCCCTGGAGGAGAAGCAGCCTCCCAGCCAGCCAGCCAGCAGGGCCTCCCCATGCCATCAGGACATGAGCGCCAGCAAGCAGGGGCCGGCCCCGGAGAAGCCCCCCGCTCCCCCGGCCCCCACACTATGTATCCCAGGCCCCGGGGAGAAGATCGTGCAGGACTTCCAGATGCTGGTGCAGAAGGTGGGGGGCCGGCCTGAGGTGCTGCTCATCGGGGAGACCCTGGAGGGCCAGGACATCCACGGCCTGATGGCCTCCTTCGTCCAGGACCTCTTCTCGGCCACCTGCCAGCCGGTCCACCCCGGGGACGCCCTCAAGGAGCCCTGCGGCCTTCCCTGCGCCGTCGGGGGCAAGCGCTGCCAGCTCATCTTCTTCCTCTGCCGGGCCTCCTGCCTCAAGGGCAAGCAGACCGAGCTCCAGAGGGTCCTCAAGGAGGTCGGGAAGTTTGTCCAGCGGCACCCCTGCGCCCTGGTGGGGGTCATCATGGAGCCCACCCAGGGGGAGGCCGAAGCCGCCCGGGCCCAGCTCCTCCGGCTCCTCCGGGGGGTCTTCCCCAAAACGCCAGGGCCGCGCAGGAAAGGCCAGAAGGCCGCCCTGGAGCCTGGCAAGGCCGGCGGGGGCATGGAGCTGGAGGACATCGAGGTGGAGGCGGAGGTCTATGTCCCTGGCCAGCCGAGGGGCAAGTTGGCCATCATGAAGGCGGCTTGCCGGGCCTCGGAGGCACTGGCCCAGTCCAGAGGTGAGAGAGGTCTGCCCTTGAGGGAGGGGGGGTGGCAGGCCAACGGGGGGTTAAGACCCTCTTGGGGGCCAGGTCCAGGACGGGGGAAAGCGTGGGTCCCCCAGGTTTCCCATCCCCAAAACCCAGAAGCCATCAAACCCACAAAAAGGCAGGAGCGGCGGTTGGGCTGCATAGCACAGTCTCCTCCAAAATCCGCAAGACGGTGCTACCTTTCTTTGGGCATGTTTTTAAGTTTTCAGTTTCCCCTTGCAGAGGAGAAGAAGAAGGCCAACAACCCAGGAGACAAATAGCCCCGAATGAATAACTCGGAAGGCCAGTTTTCAAGCCATGGTAGAACTCCGTGCCATTCTAACAATAGATACTCCATAGTGGCTGAGAGAGTGCGACTTGCCCAAAGGTCCTCCAGTGGGTTTGATAGCTGAGCTGAGAATCTAGCCCTGGTCCTTAGAGTTATAGTCCAAGACTTATGACTCTGGGGAGCAGGGGTTAGATTCTCAGCTCAGCCGTGAAACCCACTGAGGGACCTTGGGCAGGTCACACCCTCTCAGCCTCAGAGGACAGCCATGGCAAACCACCTCTGAACAAATCATGCCAAGAAAACCCCAGGATAGGTTCACCGTAGGGTCGGAAATAACTCCAAGGCGCCCAACATCAAGAACCACCCGCCACGCTCTGGATGGGGTGCTTTGGAGCGCCAGACCTCCCACCCCAAAGGTCCAAAATGCCCAAGCTCTCTCGGGGGGGGGGCCTTCCTTGCCCATGGGCAGCTGAGCTAGCCTCCCAGCCTTGATTTAAGACAAACAAGGGGCCTTTCTTTGGTCATCCCTTCCAGCACCACTCCACCTTGCTTTGGCCTTTCCTAAGAACTGGGTTGGGGGCCCCTGAAGTCAAACAGTCGTCCCCGTCTCCCCCCCCCCCCCCGACCTCGACCCCATTAACCGGAGAATTCCCGCACAGGTTTGCCTGAGGAGGAGGTGGCCTCTAAGGATCCGCTAACCGTTGCAGGTTCCCTTTGGGTCCGGAGGCTCCTCAAAGGCCTGGTGGGCACCGCTTGCCTGGTGGGCGCCTTCTCCGTCGCATGGTGGTACCTCCGCGACTACGGCATCCTCCCTCTCGACTGGGTGTCCTCTTTCCGCGCCTTCTTCCCCTGAGGCAGGTGAGCTTCTCTTTGGCCAAGGACAGGGTCACCGGTCAGCCACGGCCGGGTGAGAGAAGAGGGTCTCGGGATCATTCAGAACAAGGGGCTGATCCAGGTAGCGAGGGTCTTGCCATCGGTCTGGGCAAGGAAACTCTTATGGGCATTAGCCAGACACTATGCGCCTGCTGCTGCTGCTGCCGCTGCCAGAAGCGATCTTGGCATCTCTAAGGGAATTCCAGCAGCAAAAGGACCTGACATTGGCCACATCTGCGCTGCAGAAATAACCCACTTTGGCACCGCTTTAACTGCCAATTCCTGGGAATTGTAGTTTGTCGTGGCGCCAGAGCACAGCTCTGCTTTTGCTTCCATGCCACCGTTGCTTGTGTTCCACCTGAAATGTGGAGAGAATCGCACAAGGCCCTACCTTGCATGGTTGTTGCAAGTGGTTTGGGAAAACTGTGTTGTTGTTTTTCTATCATGGAGCAATCCGATCCGCAGGGAACGTTGCCGCTTCCGTGCATTTCAATACTTCTCAGTGTGTGCAAATGCATAAAGAAAAATGGTGTCGGGTTCAGAAAGAGATATCTTTCGGTTTTTGAAAGAAAGCAATGTTTTTATGCAAGAGGCTGCATGCTGGGATAGCAATTCAAAGCATATTTGTTTTAGCGCATGATGGGTGCGATTGTTATTGTTGCTTTTGTTTTATTTTACCGCTGGCAAAAGAATTACGTGAAGCAATTTGACCCAAAGTTTTGACCTCTTTGTTTCTCCTCAGATTGGGAGTGAATGGGAATTTCCGCTGCCCTGCAAAATAAAGCCACCTGCATGCCGCAATTCCTGTCTGCCAAGGGAGCTCCTTCTTTGCACAGCCTCTGGAATCTTTTCCTGCAAAAAACCTCCCATTTGAGCCTCCCTCAGTGTCCTGGAAATCCAGTCTTTCAAGTCATTGGGTTTTTCCTTTGCCCTCCTTTGCAGCAGCATCCCCTCCAAGTCTTCTCCAGATTTGGCAGGGACCGTCCCGATTAATCCTCTGCCGTCCCACTTTTTCAGCTGCTTTTAAAATGTCCTGGTTTCTCATTCCTCCTCCCACTTTCCCCTTTCATCCTCAGCTTACTTCGGTGGCTGCAAGCTAAGTTCAAAGTGTAGGAGTTGTTTTCACTTAGCTATTTTACCAGGGAGGAGAGGAAGAGGGCTGAATCCTGACCTTCCCAGCTGGCTCAGGCAAAAGCAAACTGCTTTTCTGTCCTTCCTCATTAACAATTTTTCACCTCTTGGCCGCACTTTGGTGTTTTTCATCCAGGTGTGTCCAGGTTTTAATCTGTGAAACGTTGGAAGGTAGGCAGAGTGGCATCCCTAGTTGCCTTCCTTCTGTGCTTTCGGTCCAAGGAGATGGAAAAAGGTTCTTATGGAGTCTTTTTAATAGGATCCCAGAATTGGAAGGGATCCCAGAGGTCATCTAGACTGGCCCCTGTCCATGCCAGAGTGAGTGTTGCTATTGTTATTATCTCTCCCCATAAAGATGGGGGATTAAAAGAACCCACAGCAGAAAACATTCATAATGGTTCAAAGTCAGGGCCTTCCCTCAGCTTGGGCTATTTGGGAGGCACAACCTACGGCTCGAGAAGGAAGACGGACGAAACGTTATGGGTTGATGGACCCATTACTTCATTTTCTTGCAAAGATACCCAGGGGTATGTTGCCATGTTGGCCACACAGCAAAGTACAATAACATCCAAAATCCACAAAACAGCGATGCCCTTATTGAGCAAACCACAACGCCTACCGCCGTGCATGTTTTGTGGATTCTGGATGCCAGGGTACTTCTCCTTTCTTATTATTCATAATAATAATAATAATAATAATAATAATAATAATAATAAATTTTATTTATATCCCGCCCCGCTGTCAAACAATCGGGGCGGCTTACAGTAATTAAAAAATCCATACAATATATTAAAATACGATCCAAAATCCCTAAACCCTCCCACCCCTTAAGGGGGCTGGTATTAGTACCCCCAGAATGCCCAGTGGCTGGAGAAACTGGCAGTCGTCCAGTTTTGTGCATTTGTTTTGGAAGTAAACTGCGCCAAGCCCGATGCAAGGAAGCCTCCACAGGACTGCGCCGTCTCGGCCTTGGGATCCCCAAACCGAATACAAAATTCGGTAGAGAGAAAGCGTGCAAAAGTGGGCATCAGAACCCACGGGTGGTGATTATGTGTGTGTCCTTGTGCATCGGCCCTCCCGAGAATGGCTTTGCGCCCAAAGAAGCGGTTTGCGTCGTCTCTTCTCAAGAAGGGAGGCCTTGATGGCTGGATCCTTCTTTGAGGGCTCTTGCAAATAAAACCGGAGGAGAGGAGGGACAGCGAGGCTAGAATACTCTTCCTAATCAGTTTGAACAGTTTATCTTTATTTTTTATGGCACCATCAATTTACCTGGCACTTTACAGGTGCCATGGTCCAAAACGTAGAACGTACGCTACAGGCAGGTTTATTTTATTTTATTTTATTTTTAACTGATTGTATGTTAAGAGTGCTGTGTAAATTTGCAGTGCTTTATAAATAATAATAATAATAATAATAATAATAGATTGACCTTTGACTTGCACTCTGTACATGCTTAGGGGGACCCACTGATTTGCACTCTGCACATGCTCAGGGGAATCCATTTGTTTGCACTCTGTATGTGCTCAGGGGGAACCCATTGGCTTGCACTCTGCACATGCTCAGAGGCACCCATCACCCCAGCATTTCCTAGGAGCCCCTGCCTTTTTTTCCAGGGCGCCTGTCCCTTTAAGGCGGGGGCGCGCGCCACTCTCCCAGACAAAAGCCGGAGAAGCGGGCTCTGTGCCCCCGCCTCCTCCTCAGGTCCCCGGATGAAAGGTCGGCTCCCGATTGGCCGCCAGCGGCGGGGCATAATCGCGGCGGCGACCAAAATGGCGGCGCTGGCTTCCTGGCGCTTACATAACGCGACCTCCCCGCCTTTCCCTGGCGCGCGGCGCAACCTAACCCTGGCGGCGCTCCTCCCCCTAAGAAGCCTTGGAGAGTGACGCCCCCAGCAGCCAATCGGGACGAGGGCTGTTCTTGAACGGCCCAATGGGAGAGGGAGAAAACGGAAAGAGCGGGGTGGGCTGAGGAAAGCAGGCTAGAGTGCGGCTCCTTTTCTCTGACTGCCGCCCGCTCGACCGCTCGCCGCCCGGTTTGTTGTTACTGCTGCCGCTGCCGCTGGAGGCGGAAGAAGAAGGGGCCCCGAGGAGAGCAGCCGGCGGCCGGAGCCTTTTTCCCGGCCATGGCGCCGCTGCTGGGCCGCAAGCCCTTCCCTCTGGCCAAGGCCTTGCCTCCGCCGCCGCCGCTGCCGCCCCCTTCGCCGGGAGAGCCGCCCGAGGAGCGCTTCGTCATCGCCCACACCCAGGAGGCCTTCCGCTCCAGAGAGTATCCCCTCAGGCAATAATGGAGGAGGGAAGGAGGGAGGGAGGAAGGGGAAGAAAGGCTCCATCACCCCCCCCCCCGTTCCCGGCCCTTTGTTCTTCTTTCCTCTTCCTCCTCTCTTGCTTTTTTGGGGGGTCTTTTCGGCTCCCAAGGATGGAACCCCCCCTTGAAACCCATGGCCGCCTCCTCCTCCTCCTCCTCTCAGCAATAGTAATATCAAGTACATGTCTATACGTTTGTTCCCTTAGGCCTGCGCCTCTTTTGCACCCAGAGCCCTTCGTGGGGTTTTTGTGTGTGGTGTAGCTGTCATCGTAGCTGCCCCTTGCAGCCCTTTTGAGGGTGAGGAAGGCCATGAGCTTTCCTAGACTATAAAAGGCCCAAAACACACTCCAGGAACAATCCATCTCGAGACTGCTTTGGCTGCTAGGGAATCCTGGGAATTGTAGTTTATTGCGGTGCCAGAGATCTCTCTGACAGAGGAGGCTCAATGCCTCACAAAACTACAGTTCCCATGATTCCCTAGCACTGAGCCAGGGCACTTAAAGCAGACTCAAAATGGATTATTGCAACCGTAGACTCAAGTCAAGGAACGCTCATGCTGCCAACTTCTTTCTTTGAGTGAGTCTCGAAGGTACAGGGGTAGGCAACCTTTTTTCCCCTTTAAGGGCCAAGGAGGGACTTCAGCTCCCAGAAGCCTCAGCCATGTTGGCCTATAATAGTCCCATGTTGGCCTATAATAGCTCCTGGGATTCTGGGAGCTGAAGTCCCTCCTTGGCCCTTAAAGGGGAAAAAAGGTTGCCTACCCCTGTCTTACAAGATCCCTTTGCAGACTGATTTTGCAGACTTCATAGGCCCCCTTTTCGGCTGCGCCTGTTTGGACTTGTAGTGGCGGTGTAGATGTCATTGGAAATGTCTCCATGCGTCTGAGCAGAAGGGGCAGGAGCTTTCCTGAGATGCATGGGGTGGGATGGAGGGTCCCAATGAGAAAGAGAGAGAAGGCAAAGGGTCTCCAGGCACCCTCCTCCATCCCACTCTATGCGCCCGAGGAAGAAGACTCAAGCCTTCGGAAGCTCCTTCAGTCAGCCTCAAAGAGGATGCATGTCAGGGTAATAATACACACTCCAAAACCCAAAACTTCTTTCACAGGTGACTGACAGAGTGGCACCCTTGCTCTCTGATGGTTCGGTGTCCGCAAACTTTGTTTCATGCACAAAATTGCTTAAAATATTGCTGCATATACTCATGTATAAGTAGAAATTTTGGTCAGAAAATTGGCTCCAGAAACCTGAGTTAACTTCTCCACAGGTGAACGTACTGTACTTTAGTTCTTATTAAAAAGAACCATCCCCTGGCGAAAGGCAAGAGTGCCATCTGTTCTGGAAGCATTCACATCCCCTTTATATTCTCTCATCCATGAAGCCTTTAGTATGAGCACAAACAGTTATGCCTGCTAGAATTTTTGGCGTTGTTTTCCTTTGCTTCATCCTTTACATCCTTTGTTACACGCCCCCAGGTTTTATCCTCGACTTATCCATTGGTCATATCTAATTCCATAAATTTGGTCCCTAAACCTGTCCTCGACTTATACATGAGTCGAATATATGCAGTTATATATAAAATCGCCTTCAGGATATATAGTGTATAAAGTGCATAGCTGTTGTTGTCTGCCTTCAAGTTGTTTCTGACATACGGCAGCCCTATCATGGGTTTCTTTTTTTGGCAAGATTTATTCAGAGGAGGTTTGCCATGGCCTTCACCTGAGGCTGAGAATATGTGAGGTCAAGGTGACCCAGTGGGTTTCATGGCCAAGCACAGAATTGAACCCTGGTCTCCAGAGTCATAGTCCAACTTTCAAACCACTATGCCATGCTGGGTCTCAGTGTATAAAGTGTATATAAATCTTAAACTGATTTCATCTTTAGGCTTGGTTCTCATCGCCTGGTAGGAGAAAGAGAGGAAGGCCACATGCCAAATGGCTGGACTCAAATCAGGGAGGCCATGGCCTGAATGTGAAGGACCTGAGCAGAGCAGTGGAGGACTTGGAAGTGTCTCATAGACAGGGTCGCCGTGAATCAGGGTCTGCTTGAGGGCAGCTAACCACAACAGCAACCTACCTCCAGGATATCTCATTAGGTATATGCCCACTTTCCAAAATCCAAAGGAGTCTGAAATACTTCTGGTTCCAAGCATTTCAGAGAAGGGAGACTCTGTTGCTAGTCCTACTTAAAGTAGGCTCATGGAGCCAGTGGGATTTTCTGGCATTTTGACTTAACATTCAGCCATTCACTGAAGGGGTCTGCTCGAGTTGGGCCTCACCAACAGGATTCCAGCCATTAATCATCATCATCATCATCATAATCGTAGTAATAATAAATAGCAGCAATAACAACACATGGACCGACTGTTTTGGATTCTGGCACTTTTGTGAGATGCAGAGATCAAGCCCACCCTTCTCCATGAAAACTTTTTCCTGGCGATGCTGAGACAGCCCTTTTCCCTGCTCTCATTTTCAGTCTCTGACCTACCTCATAGGGTTGTTGTTGTTGTTGTTGTTGTGAGGGTGGAACTTGAGGGAGGCATCCCATGGTCCAGTGGAGTACCTTTATTTGCCAGTTGTTGGTGGTGGGGTGGTCTGTGGGTCTTTGCTGGACTGTACCCTCTTTGAGCACTATCTACGCCAGGGGTAGGCAACCTTTCCCGTTTAAGGGCCGAGGGACTTCAGCTCCCAGAATCCCAGGAGCTATTGGCCAACATGGGACTATTATAGGCCAACATGGCTGAGGCTTCTGGGAGCTGAAGTCCCTCGGCCCTTAAAGGGGAAAGGTTGCCTACCCCTGAGCTACGCGATGGTGAATTCTGTCCATGAATGAACTTATCACAAGAAGTTCTAGTAGCAGCCGACTGCAAGGACTGGTTCAGAATTGAGGGAGAGGATCTCTATTTTGCGCTCAGCAGTCTGGCCATGATGGCAAAACGCCCTTGCTTCCAGAGGCAGCACATCTCAGAGAATTGGCTACTGTGGCTGACCACAGCAAGAGAGCAGCTGCAGAGTGAGGTGGCACTGGGGCTGGTCCCAAAGAGGCTTCTGTGCAGATCGTTGGCCCCTGTTGGTGTTTGACACAATACAGGGACGTGGGACATGGCAGAAGAAGGGACCGTTTTAATTCCCCTTTTCCGTCTGTCTGTTGTGTTGCGTGTGGCCAATTGTACCGCTTTGGTGTCCGTTTTGAGTCCTAGTTCTGATGCCGTGCTATGATGCTCAGCTCAATGCTTTGCAGTGGCCTCCCCAACTCTGGTGGCCAGCCGTGTTGGATGGAGGTGATGGGGAGTGGAAGAGGCGTCTGGAGGGCACGGCATTGAAGAGAACTGGTTTGTCTGATGTTCACTAGATGATCCTTTGGGGAAGTGTTTTTTCTCCCCCCTTTCTTAAAAGTACTGCTTCATTGTTGCTTCTTTCTCTTTTATTTACATTACTGCCCTGCTGTTTGTTTCTCTGGCTGTATGCTTCTGCCATAACTCTTTTGCAGTGATTTGATGCTTTCTCATGCTTTGCTAGACAAGCTACACTGAAAGCTGGAGAAAGATGTTGGTGGACAGTCAAGGTAGCTTCATGGTCAAATAGGAAGCTGAACGTGAATCTCCCGTCATGCATTCTTGTATCTGTAGTGGATGCACATTTACAGAACATAGCTACCTTGAAAGTCAGGTTGTTCTGTATTAAGGGCTGGCTGTGTCCCTGTTTGTTTGTTTGAATCAGACATCTTTGAATTCATCTTAAAACCAGGCCCAAGCAGTTAAATTTACCATTCGCATATGGGAAATCTTTCTTTTCTCTTTCACCCTATGCTCTCATGTCTTTGTTTTATGCCCAGGACAGTCTCTGTCCCTGCTGTTGTCTCTCTGTTTCTTCCTTTACACACATTCACACCCATCTGTGTCTTTGCTCAGAACAGCTTTGGCTGTTCTTTGGTTGCCCCATTATTTTCCGCCTGCAGGGGGGACTTTGTTGCAATGTCCCGATGAATCATCTATATAGCAAGAGGTTTATGAGGTGGAAATTTACTACTAAAGAGCTGAATTTGCCGGTTCTAGTGTTTATAATCTGGTTAGCATCACATGGCCAGAAGATGGTCTATGAAATTGGGGCTCTCAGGCTTAAGCCCTTGGATAAGGCAGAAGCTTCTCCGCTGTAACCCTCAGAAGAAGCAGGAATCTGCATCCCAGCCTCTTAAACCACAACAGACGGCTTCTTCTGGGATGGCTCCTTTATGCTGGAGTGCAGACAGAGTGATATATTTACCTCGGTTCTGTTGCACTGGAATACTGTTGCTTTTCCACAGGAGCCTTGGTCTTTTTACCATCATGGAAATGTTTGAGGATGGACTAGAAGAGCAAGTCAAGTGTGATTGATAGAAAAGCATGATTTAAAAAAAACACCCCCGCATAGGCAACGGCTACAGGCTGGACCCTGATGAGCCAGGCAGACGTTGCCCCACAGTGTTTGCCTCAAGGAGGTTCTTTGTCTGATAATAAGGAGCTGGAAGAGTTTCTGCAATTGCGTGGGCTGGAGATTGGTTTGGAGAGAGCATGGGTGTAGCATGCATTGGGCACACATAGCTGTGAGCCTGCATTAAGAGACTGACTGTATTTCTCTTCGCTTTCTTAGCCCCTGGTGTTTGAAAAGCCCCTGGGGATGAGCTGGTGCATGTGCTGCATAACTACAAAGTGAGGTGATGGTGCTGTCAAGACGGAGGAAGGGGACATAATTGGAAGCAGAAAATCCCAGTAGTTCTGTGGGTCTCTGTTGCAGGGGAGGCACACACATTGCTATTTGAAGCTTCTCTGCTGTCAGAGAGGTTGTGGAGGTGTGTAGAAATTGGTGGTATGAGACATCTGTTCTGTTCAGTTAGAATTTGGTTCAGTGGAGTTGGCATGCTTGTCTCCTGCTTAGGCTGAACACAGTTGGCCCAGGCTCTGTATTGGAATACTGTATGCACAGGGCATAGGTCTCTGTTGTGAGACTGTATTTTACCAAAGAGGCGATGAGGCAAAGATGTCTGGCTGCCAGAGCTGGAAATACAGCCTTCAGAATGCGTGAGGAAGTCTCAGAAGGCCAGATGAAGGCCCAGGAGGATTTCCAGCAGTTGGCGCTTTAGTGCCTTTCCGTGCTGAGGGGAAACAAAGTGTGTGCAAATTTGGCTTTGTTAGATTGCAGGCATTGTGGAAGCAAATGGGCACTGATGAGTTTTTGTAGAAACACTGCCGTAGCTTCTTTCTGCTCGGAGCATCTGTGATCACTCAGGATGGGAAGCCTTGGCTCTGGGAAGAGGCCAAGAGAACCTTTCTCTGGTTGACAGCTTGGCGGCAAGCCTGTCCCACTGATGGAACTTGTAGTCTCTCTGTACAACCAGGAGAACAGAACATGAAGGGAGAGCTTTCCACAGCATCTGAAGCCAGGGTGATGGTTTAAGTGTGGTCAAGCAGAGCAGGATCTTAAATGAACAACAAATTCTGGTTTAAAGCTGGTTTAAGATCTTGGCTTCTTTGGGGCCATATGTGTTGTCTTTGGATCTCACACACAGCTTTCCAATTCCTGATTTGTTTACCCACCCATATGAAGTGACCAAAGCAGGATAGGATCTTGGTTATGTAGAAATGTTGCCTTCGTGTAAAACAGTGCAAACAATCTGACTTAAAACTGAGTGCTGTTTTCCTGAGCTATTCCTCCTTCAGAGAGTATGAAGCACGGCTAGAGAAGTACAACCAACGAATATGGACCTGCAAAAGTACCGGCAGCAGCCAGCTGACCCACAAAGAGGCCTGGGAGGAAGAGCAGGAAGTTGCAGAGCTGTAAGTAGAGGCTGGGGCAACAGCCCTGTGTGTGTCTGCGTGTGTGTATTTGGCAAGAAGTTAGCTCTACTGCAAAAGCCCTCAGAATGAGTCACTTATGAATCACTGTTCAAAAAGGAAGCCTTTTCTCAGGTCCTCTTGAGAGCAAGTAAGAGTGTGCTTCCCTTCTGTTATATTCACTAGGACCTCTTAAAAATTGAGGCTGTTTGCTCAGTTCTGTTTCAGCTTTGCTCTTTCCTCTTCGCTCGTGTGCAGACCACATTTATCCTTGTCACTATTCACTGTTGTTGTTTGGCCTTCCATTATATATTTCATGTGTTGCGTTTCTCATTTGCCTCATGTGGAGTCACAGTGTCTTTCGATCTCCTAAAAAATCACGCCGTTATGAAAAATCAATCGATGTCTAACTGAATACTACAGGCTTAGCATCTTAGGCAAAACTTCTGGTACAGTTCTTCCACAGAGCAGATGGTGAATATGTTTGCCTCTGACTGCAGGTTGGGCTTGTGATGAAAATGCTTTCCCACAAGAAAAGACTCCTTCGTAGAGGAAACCAGCAGCCTACTGAGAAGGCCATGTTCAGATTCTTCTCCATATAAAGAGTTATGATTCCTCTCCTCCGTTTGCAGTCTTGAGTTTTGTAATCAAGAGCAGAATTGACTGCCTTTGTTGTTCTCTATGAGAACCAGGCCTCAAGAAAACTTGTAACAATTTGGGGAGTGGGGGCTGAAGGCGTGCTTTCAGTGTTCTCTTGATCAGTGTAATAATAGTAATATTTTCAGGGCCCTACTCTCTAAAATTAGAAAAGTCCTAACAACTTCCGTGAAGTGGTTTTCCTCCTTTTTCTCTAAATAGGAGCAAACTAGCCATTGTTTTTGTCAGTGAACAGGTAGTGCTGTGTGTGTTTTTGTGTGTGTATACACATGGGCAAAAGAGAGGTAGGGAATGGCTCCTAGGATCTGTCTGCTCATTTATGGCAGGTGGCATCCTTTGTTGGTTGCTGGTCCTATGAGTTTGCCTTTGCCCACCACAGTTGCCGCTTACATGGGATGTGTTCTGTGATGTCTCTTTTCCAGATTGAAAGAGGAATTCCCAGTCTGGTATGAGAAACTTGTCTTAGAAATGGTTCACCACAACACCATCTCTTTAGAAAAACTGGTAGACACTTCCTGGCTAGAGATCATGACCAAGTTTGCTGTCGGAGAAGAGTGTGACTTTGAGGTAAGGCCCTAGGGTACATTCATCTGGAGTTTGGGAACTGTAGTTTGATGAGTTAAAATATTTTAGCTAATGATTGCTCAAAGATTTTTTAATAAAAATATTTTAACTAATAATTGCTCAAAGGAAGATTTTTGCCCCACCTCTAAATTAGTTAGTTTTCCTACCATCCTATAGTTATGGTCATTTGTGCTGTGCTGTATTTGTGTGTGGCAAAATTTCCTTTGCTACAGATGAAATGTTGTGGGGTGGGGAGGAACCCTGTAGTCATTGTTTTGCATGTAATTACATGTGTCCAATGATGTGTTGACTTGGTTTCTGCCCAGTCCTGAACCTCTCTCTTCCTCCACTCAGGTTGGAAAAGAAAAGGTGCTGCGGGTAAAGGTACTGAAAATACATCCTCTGGAGAAACCAGCGGAAGAGGAGGTGACCGCTGAGAAGAAACCTGATGGAGCCTGTGACTCCCCATCCAGTGACAAAGAGAATTCCACCCAGGTCATCCAGGATAACCAGAAAGAACTGGCGCTCAAGGAAGAGGACAGCAGAAGAGAGAGTCTGAGTGAGTAGCCATGCCCAGCAGGCCTTGTCTTTGAGGAGGGAGCTTGGAATGGCTGCTATGGTATGGAAATGGCACAGTGGCCATGTCCAGTACTGGTTCTGGCACAGACTGGCTGAAGAGGGACTTCTTTGCCTTTATGTTTTGACCTGGCTCTCACTGAAGGGCTCCCTGGTCATCAAGGTGGTTCTGATACTCTCTGGACACTTCTGACACTTGAGGTTCCCCTGGGATTTTGAGGATAGGGATGAGGCAAGTACCTTTAGCTTGTACTGAGGATGGTCTGCTTGCTCTCTGAGACCTTAGACTTGAGATTCTTTAGCAAAAAGTGACTGACAGATCATTTCAGACATGTACTTTGCAAAACCACATAATTAATTTGTAGAGGGGAGTTGCTACAGAGTACTTTTTAGTCGCCAGCATGGTATTGTGGATTTATGATAAGTTATTTTTGTTGCCATGCTTTGTGTTGCTAAGGTTTTTTTAAACATGGTCTGTGATAAGGCAGTGGTGGCCACTGGCTTTGGTGGCTTTTTAAAAAGCAGAATGAGGACATGAGATTTCTCCACAGCTATTAAACCTGATGGCTTAGTGGTATTTCCATGTTCGCCTTACATGCCAGATTTTGGGGGGTGAGGAGCCACTCTTATTTCCTAGCTCTCTTTATGGGTGGCTTCCTAGTGACATCTGTCTGTAGGATGCAGCCTGTTGTTAGACCTTTGCTCTGATCTTCCAGTGTGCATTCTATTAATAGAAGCTCTTAAATTGATGGGCCACCTTGCCTTTCTGCTCATGCATTTAGCACTGGGTATTTTGCTCTCTGTACATGTTGCAAACTACACTTTTTCCTCTAGATAGCAAAATTCAGAGAATTCAGATTTCAGGCTTGTTGGAGCCATGTATTGCAAACTCATTCACTCTCTTTCTCTCTCTATGATTGGACAGATGACCGGGCACGCCGATCTCCTCGGAAGCTTCCGACTTCGCTGAAGAAAGAAGAGAAGAAATGGGTCCCTCCAAAGTTCTTGCCGCATAAGTATGATGTCAAGCTGCAAAACGAAGACAAGGTGAGGCTTCTGCTTTGGGCCTCCCCCTCTGCAATGTACAGGCAGCATTCTGTGGACTGAATCTGGGTGGGGATTAATGATGCAACTCCATAAGGTTGCCATACAGTTGTGGCCCTGAGTGTCAGTCAAGAGCAGTTAGAAGTCCCACTAGCACTGAAAGGCATTGGTTGGCTGAGAGCCTTCTGTGCATCATTGATCAAGAAACAGGACTCTAAGGGTGTGTTTCTTTGTCTCCCAAGATCATCAGTAATGTGCCAGCTGAGAGTTTGATCCGGACTGAGAGGCCACCCAACAAGGAGATTCTGCGCTACTTCATCCGCCACAACGCGCTTCGGGCCGGAATGGGCGAGAATGCCCCCTGGGTGGTAGAGGATGAGTTGGTGAAGAAATACTCTCTTCCCAGCAAGTTCAGTGACTTCTTGCTTGACCCACATAAAGTGAGAAACATGGCAAGATCTGGCTGGGCTGTGAGGAGGATTTGGGCCAGGGAGGGGAACTTCCACAACCTATGGCAGCTCTTGACCTCTGTTGGGAGTGGGGTCAGTCCTAGGGTGGCAAGAGGTGCACTCCACCTCCTCTTGTCTTAAGGAAATCTCCATTTCCGACTTATGGCAACCCTAAGGCAAACTTATCCAGGGATTTTCTTGGCAAGATTTGATTAGAGGAAGTTTGCCATTGTCTTTCCATGAGGCTGAGAGAATGTGATTTGTCCAGGGTCACCCAGTGGCTTTGCATAGCTGAGCTGGGATTCGAACCCTGGTCTCCAGAGCCATCTTCCAATGCTCAAACCACTACACCACACTGGTATTTAAGGTTAAATGGTCAGTATAATGCAGGGAAGAGAATGGGATTAAGTGCCTTCCCAATTAAAGTGTCTGTCAAGGAAAGTTCAGGCTAAGTTTGTAAGGGAGGTAATAGGGGGCAAATACTGAGTAAGGCAGAAGACTCCCTATACTGAGACACACAACCCATGCAGGTTTTATAGTCATGGTGGTTAATCCCCCAAACAGACCTGTTCTTTCACTTCCAAGAGGTATTTTTAAAAAATACCATTGGCAGTTTTTGAACATGTAGCAATATCCATGTGTGGCTTTATGCATGGGCATTTACTTTTTGCATCTCCTCGGATTCCAGTACCTGACTCTCAATCCCTCGACGAAGAGGAAGAGCACATCATCGTCTGATAGGAAGCCTTCCAAAAAGCCCAAATCAGACAACTCTTCTCCAGGGCAAGGGCTGAACCCCTCGCTGTGGTGTAGTGTGGCCTTGAAGAAAGCGATCATTGGCTCCCCACTGAAAGTCAAAAACTCTAAGACCCCCAAGACCGCTGCTGAGGAGCTGGAGGAAATGATGAAACTGATGTCACCTGGGAAGCTTGGCAACAACGTGAACAGGAAGCGCCTGGGGAAATCCCTGGACCCCAAGCAGAAGAATAAGAGGCTGATGAATGGGCAGAAGTCGGCTGGGAAGTCACGGTCTCCCAAGAAGGACTCCAAGATGAAGATGAAGCAGATGACGCTGTTGGACATGACCAAGGGCACTTCCAAAGTATCCAGGGCACCGCGGAGCTCTGGGGCTGGTCCCAAGTCCTCCAGCAAGCCCTCCAAGCATCTCCCGCCAGCGGCCCTCCACCTTATAGCCTACTACAGGGAGAACAAAGACCGTGAGGACAGGAAGAGTGCCCTCTCCTGCATCATCTCCAAGACTGCCCGGCTGCTGTCCAATGAGGACCGTGCCCGCCTCCCTGAGGAGTTGCGGGGAATCGTGCAGAAGCGCTACGAACTCCTTGAACACCGGAAGAACTGGGCCTCCATGACAGAGGACCAGCGGAAGGAGTACATGAAGAAGAAGCGGGAGAAGCTGAAGGAGAAGCTGAGGCAGAAGGCCAGGGAGCGGCGGGAGAGGGAGATGCTGGAGAGGCTGGAGAAGCAGAAGCGCTATGAGGACCAGGATCTCAAAGGGAGCCCCCTGCCCACCTTTAAGCTGGTGGATACACCCGAAGGCCTCCCCAACACCCTCTTTGGGGATGTGGCCATGGTGGTGGAGTTCCTCAGCTGCTATTCGGGGCTGCTGCTGCCTGATGCTCAGTATCCCATCACCGCTGTTTCCCTCATGGAGGCCCTCTGTGCAGAGAAGGGCGGCTTTCTCTACCTGAACAGAATTCTGGTCATTCTCCTGCAGACTTTGCTGCAAGATGAGATTGCCGAAGACTACCTGGAGCTGGGGATGAAGCTCTCAGAGATCCCTCTCACCCTGCATTCTGCCTCTGAGCTAGTCCGTCTCTGTCTCCGGAAGTCAGATGTCCAAGAGGAAAGTGAAGCTTCGGAGAATGTGGAAGAGAACAAAGACCTGGCTGCCTTCGAGGACAATGAGGTCCAGGATGAGTTCCTGGAGAAACTGGAGACCTCTGAGTTCTTTGAGCTGAGCTGTGAGGAGAAGCTGCAGATCCTCACAGCGCTCTGCCACCGGATTCTGATGACCTACTCAGTGCAGGATCACGTTGATGCCAAGCAGCAGGCCTCGGCTGAGCTGTGGAAGGAGCGGCTGGCGGTGCTGAAGGAGGAGAATGACAAGAAGAGGGCAGAGAAGCAGAAACGGAAGGAGATGGTGGCCAAGGGCAAGGAGTACGGCAAGGAGGAAAATGGCTTGGGAAAGGCCGGGGCGGAGAAGAAGAAAGCCGGGGAGGCGGAGAAGGTGGTCAAGACAGAGCTGAGGGTAGAGACGGAAGCAGAAGACATGATCAGCACAGTCAAGAGCAGGCGGCTCCTGGCCATCCAGGCCAAGAAGGAGAGGGAGCAGCAGGAGATGCAGATGAGAGGTAGCCCTTGCCAGAGGGGTGCAGAGGGAGGTGATGTTAGAACAGGCAAGAAGGGCAGGCTGTGTACTGTGAGGGCACTAACAGCTGTTTCTCCCTCTTCCCTGCCCTTGCCCCATCAGTAAAACTTGAGAGAGAAGCAGAAGAGGAGAGGGTTCGCAAGCATAAGGCCGCAGCCGAAAAGGCTTTTCAGGATGGTATTGCCAAAGCAAAGCTGGTCATGCGGAGGACGCCCATAGGCACAGACCGTAATCACAACAGGTAAGAAAGCAGTATGGCCCAGTAGCTGTTCTTCTGGTTGGGAATATGGTTGATCCTCCTAGACTTGCATGGCCTTTGCCATTGACTGGCCATAGCTCCCCAAGACATTGGCTTGAGGGATATTTTTCCTGTCACATTCTTTACCAACTGGAGGTGTTCAGGATTGACCCCAGGGTCTTTTGCCAGCTATGGTTCATCCATTGAATGTGAGGAGATCACATTTTCCTAGAAGGGGCAGGAGAGGGCTTATGTTGCTAAAAGACATTTGCAGCTGCAGGGTGTTTTGGTGTGTGGTTGGACATACTGTTTGCAAGCAGCGGATGTTTTCCATGCGGTTATCTGTTGGTCTGTCTTCCTTTCTCTTTGGCTTTCTTTTCTGTTTATTTATTTGATCTATTATTTGATGTCTCTCACTTCTAAGAGTTTCAGGTGGCTCACAGTCTTTCATGTAGATACGCTTAGAACCACAAATACCTAAAATCATAAATCCCCAATATGTGCTGAAACAGTATAAAAGCAATACAAGCCAGCAGGAAATAAGCACTTGCTTATTTCTCAATAGCTTGTAAAAACAGTTATCTTTTGTAGTGGGTCTTAAAAAATCAAAGGGGTTCTACAAATGGCTCCTAAGGCTTTTCTGCGTTCCTTTGCTGCAGCGTGTCTGAATGCTGTGCCAAGAGAGTGCCCTGATGCTGCCTGCCGCTTGCCACCGGTTTGGGCGGGCAGCGTGAGGATGACATGGGGGCGGAGTTGGGGCGGCCACCGTGCCATCGCCACGCCCCGACTCCACTTCCAGGTCAGCCCTTTTGGCCAGTCTGTACTGGCCCAAAATGTGGCTTGAATCACCTTTTCCTGAACAGCCAGAGGAGACAGTGTTGATGAAGGTGGATCATTGAGGCCTGAAGGCAGTGGCTGGGGGTCAGTTTAGCCTCTCACTTTTGACATCTGGTCTCTCTAGGTATTGGCTTTTCTCTGATGAGGTTCCTGGCCTATTCATAGAGAAAGGTTGGGTGCATGATGGTATAGACTATTGTTTTACGCCTCCTGAAGAGCAGGAGGAAGAAAACGAGGAGGAGGAGGAGGAAGATGAAGACTACCAACAAGGTAAGCTTGACCATTTCTCATCCCTTTCTGATCAAGGAGAAAACATGCTGTCCATTTTCTTGGGAACTGTTATTATTGTTGGGTATTGATGTTGTTAACTGCCCTTGAATCATGGTAACTCTGTGAATGAAGCATCTCCAAGCCCAGAGTACTTGAATGGTAATTATTGGTTGGGAGGGAGAATGAATGAAATGCACTTGAAGTGGTTTAAGTGCCATATTCAGATGCAAAGCTTTGTTGGGAAATCATTTGGGTCCCAGTACTTAAGACATGGTAGCTCAATGCCATGAATATTTTGACAATGCTGTCCTATCTATGTACATTAGCTTGGTAATGAGCCATATTGTGGTCAATGGAGCATACTTAGAAATCAAAATTCTTTTTTAAAACTGCAGCCTAAGGGCAGAAATGAACATGCTGCAAACAAGTTAGAATACAAATTCTAGCATGTCTTGAGGGAGCTGTGTTCATAATAACAAGTTTGATTTTTAGATTTCACTGGGATTTTATCGGTTGCAGTCTCCCAGTGTAACCTGTGCTTTGTGTGTTTACTGTGTTACTGTCATAAGACTGTGCATTTCTAAAAATGCAGAACATTCTGCAGAAAATTATGAAAGTAAAAAAAAATCTCCCCTTCCCTCGGTGGCTAGCTGTGACTGTCCCTCTGTCTCCTCCCCTTGTCCAGAAGGCAGGTATGGGATACCTGGTACACAACAGCAAGCCCATGGGGACTGCCCCATGGCCTGTAACTCCACTACGGCCTTTGCCACGGTTATTGTGGCCTGGCGGGGAGGCTTCCTTGCTGACATTGGGTTTTATTGCCTTCCAGATGCAACACAGGAGACCCTAGTGGAAGGTAGCGTTCTGAACACTCCACAGGGTGTCCTGCCCATCCCAGAAATTCCCGTGGAAACTACAGTACCCAAACAAGGGCAGAACCTGTGGTGAGTCTCTCTTCTGTTTCTGCCTTTCAGCATGATTTTTTTCCCCCTGTTAAGGGAAGGGAATCATGGCCTTCCTCCATGGATAGTAGGGACGCTGCTGCAGTTGGGTCTACAACCCTCTTGATGGAGTCATCTGCTGGGAGACATGTGTGGCCCTGATGAGGGTTGGCTGCCTTGCTTGAGGCATGGAAGGAGGTTTCAGCACCAGTCCATAGCTTGAGGAATTGCAGCTTTATCTTGGCCCATGTCTTGGTGGAGGGCCTTTTGACTTTTTATGGTGCAGGGAACCCACTTGCTTGGAAAGACTGTTCTGTGGGTGCCTGACAGACCCTCTGGCTGTTCAGCAGGCTTTCTCCCCTCTGCCATTGCCACCTGAAAGGCAAACACATTTATTATGGCATAAGCTTTGGAGGACTGGGCTGTGCACCTCTGGACCAGCAGGGGGCAGGCAGAGCAGAACGGTTGTGTCTCCCTCTGTGTTTTCAGCTGTCGCAGTAAAAATTAGTCCCTTTGGATTATAGTTCAGCCTAGAAAAAAAGAAATGTTTAAATAAAATAGCAGTCCACCACACTATCATCCATTTATGTGCTGTGCAAAGAAATGAATATTGGGAAAGGTCACAGTGGTTCTCCAATCTGAATGTGCACAGTCTTTTTATTGAGAATCTTTCTTGTGGAGAAAACACTTGAGAAATTTGTGGGGAAAACCCATGTCTAAATGTCCAAATAAAATGTTTGTAATGTTGGGTGAACTGTTGCTGAAACCGACTGGCAGCTTCCCTGGCAGGAGGGTGAGGGTCCACCTCACAGCACCTGCTTGCTCCCCCCCCCCCCCGGTGAGTTTTGTTTCACCTTCCATCAGCAGGGGTGCAGAGTCAGTCAGTGTTCTCTTGCAGGTTTCTCTGTGACAGCCAGAAAGAGCTGGATGAGTTGCTTTCGTGCTTGCACTCGCAGGGAATAAGGGAGAGCCAGCTGAAAGACCGTCTCCAGAAGAGGTGAGGGTTTCCTTTTGTGCTGCCAGACCCCAATGGAGCTTCCTCGAGTGTTTCTCAAGCAAACTGGGTCTTGGCCCAGAGCAGAGCAGTGGATGGGAAAGTCAGCTGGGTTCTTGAGACAATTGGGCACATCCGTTCTGTGCCACCTTGATCCAGCTTCCTTCTTCTCTCCGTGGAGCTGTGCTGCTTGAACCCCAGCTGTTGGTGGATGATGCACATGTGGCAGGAGGAAGAGGAGGTTTACACAATCTGGTTTTGTTACACCAGGGGTGGGCAACCTTTTGTTGTGGTGGGGTCTCATAGGCAACCCCGAAACCCTTTGGAGGCTGCATTATGGGGCTGCCCTAGTGGGATGGCGATTGGAGGAGCTGTACCATCCAGTCAGGGTTGCTTGATTGACTCCTTTTCCTCAGTCCTGGTAGAGGCAAGATCACTGTTTCCCTGCTGATACCAGAACTGGCAGGAGCAGAGAATAATTACAGTCTGGCTCTTAACTACCAGCCCCCTAACAATTCCAACAGTGAATGTTCTTTCCTCCTACCGATAGTGGCCAGGAATTGGTGATCTGCTCCCCACAGTCCAGCTATTGACTGATCAGGGCTGGACTACAGGAACTGGTGGGTGGACATGATTCCTGGCTGCACTCCTATATGATATTTAGAAAGTAGCCAAGGAGACACATTCCCTCAGCTCTGGACACAAGTTTGTGGGTGGGTCTGTTGACTGAGTGGATCCACTGCTGTTTCTTGGTCTTCCCAGCACGCTGAACAAAAATTCCCACATATGATGATACAATCACAGATGCACCAAGGACAGATCATTTTTTCCCTCAGGGGTCATCATGTGCCACTTGGCAAGGTGGGAGAAGTGTTTCCATTCAGGCACCAAACTATCCCTTTGCAGGCCTGGAAAAACAAAAGACTTTCTGAGCACCAGCCTTAAATTCCTCAGCACTTAATCCAGCCCTGAGCTCCTCCCACTGCTGATTCAAAATAACCTTTTAATTGTGTCTGGTGCCTGGCGTCAGGCCAGACGACAGAGTGCCACTTGATAGGGATGGGCGGTGGTTGTTCCGGAGACCCCTCCAGTGGGAGGAGAAGCACATCCAAGATACTAAGGGTTACGCACCTTCCTCATTGGCTCCTCCCAGTCACCAGGCCTCTGCTCCTCTCTTAGGTATCAAGACATCACCCATTCCATCCACTTGGCCCGGAAGCAGAACCCAGGCCTGAAGTCCTGTGATGGCAGCCAGGAATTGCTGAGCTTCCTGCGCAGTGACCTCATTGAAGTGGCTACGCGGCTGCAGAAAGGAGGCCTGGGGTACATCGGCGAGGGAGAGTTTGAAGCCAGGGTGAGCAGTACCTTCTGAGAGAAGCCTGTAGAGGAGACAATTAAAGAGCAGTTCCTGCGCCCCCAAGCTCTGAGGCTACGCCACTCGTGTCAGGGCCACAGAGCAGGTGCCTGGCTTTTGGCTGTGGACTCAGACAGCTCCCAAGGGCTGCTCCTGCCCTGGTGGCCACTGGCCCTCTTAATCCACCCCCAAAGGTTGAGGCAAAAGCAGGACAGGAAGGCATAAAGGTGGTTGGGTGGGGGAGCAGGGTTCTGGAGTTCTGTTCTTCGTTCTTCAGCACATGACCTGTGAGCATGGCTGTTATTGCTAGAATGAGACCTGGGATATTGTAGTCCTGTTCCTGCAGCACTACAGCTTTCCCCATCTGTAGTGCAAGAGTGCTAGTGAATATTTGGAGTGGATGAGGGAAATGGGACAACCGCTACCTGCTGGAGGTGAATGGCGGTGGTGCTGCTGCTAATAAGACTGTCTTTGTGCTTTTTTAAAAAAAACACACCAGGTTAGCTCACTGGAGAGCTTGAAAGATTTTGGTGAGTGTGTGATTGCCCTCCAGGCCAGCGTCATCAAGAAGTTTTTGCAAGGCTTCATGGCCCCCAAACAGAAGAGGAGGAAGCACCAAGGGGAGGATGCTGTGGCCAAGGCTGAGGAGGTGGATGAAGAAAAGAGAGTGGCCGAAGAAGCCAAGGTCTTGATCCAGGAGTTCTGATAAGTTTAACTCCCTTCTAGGCTGGTGGGTGGGTATGCGGGGGGAGCTTGATCAGCAAAGGCGGTGCAGAGTGGGCTGGATCCTTTCCGCACTCTCAGAAGAAATGAGTCTCCTGGGAGAATGAAACTACGGTGAGCCATCAGAGGCTGAAAGGCTTAAGTCAAATGAATTTACTTGGAAGTAAGCCTTGTTTGAAGTCTGGGACAATTAACTTTCAAGTAGGCAGGATGCCCGTTAAGCTAAGAGTATATTTCGGTTTTCTGTGAGTTTTAAATGGAGAACTTTTTTTGAAGGTGGCCCAGCAGTTTCTAAAAGCCAGAGTAGTCAGCAAGACCTTTGCACTTCAGGTCTATTAGAAGTAAAACAATAGTCCTGATTTGTTCTTCATGAGGCATTTGATTCTCATTCTTCCAGAAAATTCCACTGGCAGCAGCTGTTTTAATTTGGCTGTGGCTGCTGTGCCTGGCCCACCTGTTGTCACCCCTTCCTCTTTTGGGCCAGAGCTGGTAACGGATGGTGTTTCCATGACCGCCAGAGGCAACAATAGCTGTCCTTTTTGTCTGGTCCTGGCCTAAATCCTGAAGGACAGATCGGCACCAATGTGGCTACCCTTTTCTTTCCTGTGGTTTTTGGCCGACAAGCGTGGATGGACTTGAGTCTTGTTTCCTCCTTGCTTCCAAGGGTCACAGTGAGGCTGCCAACTTCTATAAATGACTGACGGTTGCTAGTTGTTCTGATTTGATGGGGCAGAGGAACAGTGGTCTCTGGAGTTCCTTCCATCCCTCTGGCCCTTCGTTGGCAGATGGGCCCTGAGGGGCCTTTGCTTCCTCCTATCCCCCCGCCCTTCAGTTGTCTAAAGGCTTCATTTGGGGAAGGGGTCCTGGAAAGGCACAACTTCTTCCCTGCTGCTGGTACTGCTTGGGAAGCCATTCCAAAAACCTGATGCTTTCTCCAATGCAAAGGGAGCAAAAGTGCCAAGAGCGGCAGGGTTTATTTTGGCCTAGTCCATTAGCAGCAAGACTCTGGGAGTAGCTCCTTGGGAAACTGATGTGTCTGAGAAGCATTCTGAGAATTCGGGAAAAGAAAGAGACTTGCCAGTGAGCTCGCACAATTTTCCATCCGCCTGGCTACCTCCTCATCCAGGTACTGCTCCAGTGAGCAATAAGGAGGCAATTCTAGACTGGGGCGAAGAAGGGTTGTTTTCTTAGGTGTCCAGTTTACTCTGCACTTGGTTGACTTCAGTGGGAGGAGAATGTGCAACTCTGCAGAAATGGATGGTTTTGTTTGGCTCACAAACTGCTGTTAACAGCAGAGCTCAGCCGTTCCTTCTGGCGCTTTGCGATGGCCCCCGGTAGTGGGAAGGAGAGTTGCCCCAGTGATGGAGGGGCCTCTAGTTCTGTCTCCTTTGCCCTCAGAGTGACAGGGATTTGAGCAGGGAGTCGATAGTAGCTCTAGGCCTGGCTGGTGTTTTAATTGTGACTATCTGAAGCAAAGAATTAGTGTGATCCCTCTCTCACTGGGTTTGTTGCTTATTATCCACCAAGAAAGCTGCTAGGGCCTTAGCACTGCTGACCAGAGGCCTTTCAGGCAGGAACACTCAAGCCCTTGGGCCCATTGAGTGGGCATCGTTCTTGCAAGTTGCCGCTAGAGGGCAGCCCAAGGTCTCTCGGGTGTGGTGACCTGAACTGTGCCTCCCCAGCTGACCCTACAGTTGATGGCTGGAATCCTACTCTTTGTTTTTCCTTGAAAGACAAAGGTTTGGGTTGGATTTCAAAGTCAAGAATGCAGCTGGGAGGGAGGGAGGGTGTGCTGAGGCAGAAATGTGGCCTCCAAGGTACAGGGATGGAGAGGTCCCCTTCTCTTGAGCAGCAGCAGCAGCCTAAATTCCAGCTGTTGGGAGTCCAAGGGGGAAAGGTCACTCTGAGGTTTAGTTGCCTTGGCCTGACGCCCTTATTCTGTCCCCAGGTTGCTTCGGCTGTGGAGAAGTGGAAGGGGGCCATCCGGGAGGCACAGACCTTCTCTCGCATGCATGTGCTGCTGGGGATGCTGGATGCCTGCATCAAGTGGGACATGTCGGCCGAGAACGCCCGCTGCAAAGTGTGTCGCAAGAAAGGTGTGTGCTCCTGATCCCGGGCAGGGCGGCAGCATGGTCTGTTTCTTGGTCCAAGTTGGTTCCCAGAAGCCAACATGATGAATTTGCTGTTTGGGCAGGGGGCGGGGGCAGTGCTGTCAGAGTCAGGCCTTTGGCCTGCTGCTCTGGCAGCCTGAGACCAAATGGCTCCTTCCCTCCCACCAGGTGAGGACGACAAGCTCATCTTGTGTGACGAGTGCAACAAAGCCTTCCACCTCTTCTGCCTAAGGCCTGCCCTCTACGAGATCCCAGAAGGCGAGTGGCAGTGCCCAGCTTGCCAGCCTTCAGTTGCCCGGCGCAGCTCCCGGGGCAGGTGAGATTCCTGTGGCCATGCAATCGCTGCACCTCACACAGATGTGGCTGAGAGCACTGTGTCTTGTCCTGCGAGAAACTGACTGTTGAATTTGTCTTCTAGGAACTATGCTGAAGACTCTGTGGAAGAGGAGAGTGAGGCTGGCGAGGAGGAGTCAGAGGATGAAGAAGAGGAGGAGGAGGAGGAGGAGGAAGAAGAAGACTATGAGGTTGCTGGTTTAAAATGTAGGTTCCTGAGCCATGAAAATGGAGCAGCCAGCCGGAATGGTGGTGGTGGTGGTGGTAAAGGGCAGACAAGCAGGCACCTCCTTCAACTAGTGGCTCATCTTGTTAGTCCTCTTTCAGAAAGGCTGTGCTACTGCCTTCCTTTCAATCCTTTAACAGTCCCAAGGCAAGAGATAGGCCCTTTCCTAGTTGTGAGCTGTGTTGCTTGAAAGGTGCTTGGTAAGCTGTCCATTCCTGTAGCCTGTGATAGCAAACCTAATAGAAAGCCAGTTCTGTGCAGAGCAGAGTGCCATGGCAAAGCTCTTCCTAGGCTCTGCCCCTTCCAGTTGTCAAGGTTTAGACTGCCTCCCTTAGGGCAAGGCAGACACCTGTCCAGGCTGTGGAGATGACCATGCAAGCCCCTTCTCTTTGGTGGCTAGTTCTGCAAGTGCAGGGAGTTTGGGAGCATGGGCAAAGCCACCTTTACAGCCTGAAGTGAGACAGCCTGCTAGATAGAATCATAGAATTGGAAGAGACCACAAGGGCCCTCCAGTCCAACCCCCTGCCATGCAGGAACTCTCAATCAAAGCATACCTTATAGATGCCCATCCAGCCTCTGGTTAAAAACCTCCAAAGAAGGAGACTCCACCACTCTCTGATGGAGGATATTCCACTGTCAAACAGATATGACCATCAGGAAGTTCTTCCTAATGTTTAGTTGGAGTCTCTTTTCCTGTAGCTTGCATCCATTGTTCCGGGTCCCATTCTCTGGAGCAGCAGCAGCAAACAAACCTGCCCCCTCCTCAATATGACACCCTTTCAAATACTTAAACGGGGCTTTTATATCACCTCTTAACCACCTCTTCTCCAGGCTAAACATACTCAAGGCCTGTACAGACTGCCAGAAATAATCCAGCTTGAGACCACTTTAACTGTCCTGGCTCAGTGCTAGGGAATCATGAGAATTGTGGTTTTTCTGAGACATTGAGCCTTCTCTGTCAGAGAGTTCTAGTGCCACAATAAACTACAGTTCCCATGATTCCTTAGCACCGAGCCAGGACAGTTAAAGTGGTCTCAAGCTGGATTACTTCTGGCAGTCTGTATAGGCCTTCAGTTCCCTAAGTCGTTCCTCATAGGGATTCATGGTTTCCAGACCCTTCACCATTTTAGTCACCCTCCTCTGGACACGCTCCAGTTTCTCAACATCCTTTTTGAATTGTGGTGCCAAGAACTGGACACAGTATTCCAGGTGGGGGCCTGACCAGAGCAGAATACAGTGGCACTATTATTTCCCTTGATCAAGACACTGTAATTCTATCGATGCAGCCTAAAATCACATTGGCCTTTTTGGCTGCCACATCACATTGTTGACTCATGTTCACCTTGTGGTCTACTAGGACTCCTAGATTCCTTTCACAGGTATAAGTCATGTTAAGCCAGGTGTCCCCCATCCTATATCTATGCATTTCATTTTTCCACCCTAAGTGCAGTACCTTACATTTGTTTGTTCCTTAAGTGCATTGTTGTTGTTGTTGTTGTTGTTGTTGTTTGTATCCCGCCTCTCTGTGCAACACAACAGGGTAGCTTACATGATAAAACATACAATCCCATCTCCCAACAGCCCACCCACCCCCTAAAATACAATTAAACAATCATAGCTTAAAACATACCTAAAAATGACAAATGAACAAGTGACAAATCAGTTAAAATAAATGTAACAGAAATCAGGGTCAGGCACAACTTTTTCGAAGATGGGGGTTGGCTGGAATTCTGTTCTTATGGTTATGATAACTTGGCACCTTGTGGGCCTTTCATGGCGGCTCAGCTGCATAAGGCTCTGTCCCACAACCTGTCCGTCCACCACCCCAGGTATTCACCCAGTTTCTCTTCAGGGCTTCACTTCTCCTAGGGTAGAGCTGTAGTCTGTTCTTTGAGTTTTGTAGGTTGGTTGTGAGCCTGTGAAGTGCCTCCCCTAGTCCATTCCCCCTTCTCTTGCTCACCGCTGTGTTACCTCTCAGAGATTCTGGAATGAGATGCGCATGCAGGGATTCGTGCCTCAGAGGCCTGCAGGCCACTTTCACTGTCCATAAGCTGCTTGAAGTGGCTTTCTCTGTGGCGACGGTGATCTGAGTGGCCGTGCAGTCTGGCTACAAGGCAAAGGGTGAGTTGCTCCAGGCTCTCATGGCAGCAGCTTTTTCCTGCTTGGCCAGGCTTCTGGCCCAAAGTTTCCTGGCACTTTAAATGTGCTTTCCCTCTCCCTGCCACTGTCTTGTGCAGTAAAAGATAGCTATTTTCTGATGGGGAAACTAAGCCCTGAGGAAGGATTTACCCAAAGGGCAAGTCTGTGGGTGTCCCTTGAACCCAGACCTCCTCGATGGGTATGTTCCTCATCTCCTCCCTCCCCCCCCCCCCCCCAGCAGTGCAAGGCCTGTCTGTCAGCACGTGCCATTCGGCTTTAATTGCTCTCCAGACTTCTATGGAGCCCTTTCTAGTCTTGAAAGAGAGCTCGTATTGCAAGTATTTATGTCTGCTTTTGAAGTTTGCACAGGCTCCTTCCTCTTGGCCTGGCCAGACCCAGGCGGGCCACTGCCTCTAAAAATAAAGCATTCAACTCCAGTGCCTCCCCCCTCACCCCCCAGACCCACACATCCCACCCCGGCATTGTAGGGCATTTAATAGGGGAAGGTCACGGTAGAGAGATCTCTCATTTTTGGCAGGGTCCCCGCTAACAATCCTCGGTCGAGTTTTGATCTCGAGTGCTGTTGCAAGAGAATGCTGGACTTCCAGACATCTCACACATGTTGTGATCCCAACCCAAGCACGAGCAGGCGCCCGCTGTAACCCTCAGGGAGCAGCAGCGAAATTGATGGATTGGGCAGGTCCTGCTGGAAAGAGGCAGGAGAAGGGTCGGCTGCTCTGTCAGAGTGTGACTGGCAAGGAAGGCTGCCTTTCCGTCACAACTGGGAGCCACCCTCTGCTTGCTGTGAAAAGGCCGCCCGGTTGACAGGCACAGAGGCTCCCTTGTGCTGGAGTGCTATTGTTCGGGGTCTTCTTGCCAGCTGGCTGGAGTAACTCAACACCCAGCGCATGCACTGGGGTGTGTGTGTGTGCAAGGGCTGACTGTTGAGGGAGCTTAGCAGCTGCTTTAGCCCATAGTGGGGCCTCTCGCCTGTAGCAATGCTGTGCTTACCCAGTCCTCCTTATGGAGGCAGCCTGCCTTTGGGCCCATCTCTCACCCCTCAGCCTTTCCCTGCCTTGTTGAGGCAGGAGGAGTATGGGGGGGGGGGCAAGCTGTTCCTCAAGTTCTGAGGCAGTGAGAAGTCTTTCTGGAAAAGGGCCTTTGTACAGTGTATTCTGGCCTACCCCAGGTGCCCTTGAGGAGGGAAGGGGTGTCCTCCCGACTTGGCAGAAGAGGTGGCTGACATCCTATCCTTGTGGACCTGGCATTCCTTGCCAGCAGGATGCCCTCCTCTCTCTGTCTATCCCCCTCACTGGGCCCAGGTGGTACTTTCAGCCCTCTGTGAGGCACCTTGAGCCTTATGGATAGCCTCACCCCCTAGTCCCTTCTGCTTCTCAGGCTTCCCTTAAGTCCTGTCTTCACCCATTGGTATGTCCTTTCTGACTTGCAGTGAGACCCAGGAAAGCAGCCAAGGGCAAGCAAGGGGGCACTGCTGCAGACCCCCCGAGCCGAGGCCGGCACCAGGGCAAGAAGCGGACACTGCACGCCCCACGAGGGTCCCGGCAGCAGGCGGCAGCTGTCACTGAAGCATATATTGACGAGCTGGTAAGAACGGCAGGATTACCATCACCCAGACATGTTAGTAGCAGCATAGGCCCCTTTGCCTGCTTCCCCCCTCCCTCCACGTTGTGCTGAGCGATCTCTGGCTGGGCATGGGCTATGCAGCAGGGGGGTGCCAAGTATTTGTCCCATGGGCTGCTCCCTGTCTGTATATGTGTCCGTGTCCATCCCATTGATAAGCCGGAAGCTTGTTAAAGTCCTTTAAATAGCAGCCGTGAATAGTGAGAGGTTGCACATGAGGAAGGGGGAGGTTTGCCAGCATGCTGGCAATGCAAAGAGCCATCTCTCCCTAAGGTACTCCCTGAGGACACTTCTGCTGTCTGTGCAGTCCTTCCCAGTAACCACTAGCACATGCTGCCTTCGGCTTTTGTGTCATCTTGGCTTTTTAAAGAAGAAAGTGGGCTGTAGGCCTCAGCTGGGAAGCTACCTCCCTTGGACCCACCCTTCCCTGCAGGAACTGTTTGAGGGTCGAAGTGTGCACCTGGCCCCTTTTCCATCAGCCCTGCCATGGGCATGGGGGGGGGGGGGCTTTGTGTTTGCTCTCGCCTGTTTGCAGACATGGATGCAGTGGGGATAGGAAGAGAGTGCAAGCTGTTTCTCCTCCTCCTCCTCCTCCTCCTCCTCCTCCTCCTGCTCCTGCAGTCACTTCCACAAACACAGATAGACACTTTCTTTCTTTGCCGGCTGCTTCCTCTCCAATGTGTGTTTGTCTAGAGGAGACACCATCAAGCTGTATGGAGAATGGGGCACAGCAGGCCTCTTAGCTGCCATTCTGGCATCTGAAATGCCACCGTCCCCTTCTTGCTTGCCTTCCGTGGGCTGCTTCCTGCTGTGTGCTGATGGGTGCGTCACAGATTCTACCTCCTTGACTCCCAGCTGCTTTTGAAGCCCTTTAAAGCAGACCGTGGCCCCCTGGAGAGCAGCCCAGCCGCCTCAGAAGTGGGGGCCCTGGCCTGACTCTGAACCTGGTGGCGGGGGGTCCTTGGCTGTCCCAGCAAAGCTTTAGCAGCTGCCCACTTGGTTTCATGCATATCCTGGGGTGAGAGCAGGCCTTGGGAGTCCTGAGCTGTGCTTTGTAGAATGGTGCGCACACACCCCGGCCACAGTTTTGTTCCACCTCCCACTCAGCAAGAGGCCTGGCAAGACCAAGGGCTCCCCCACATAGGGACCGGGCTCCCCATGATCAGGGAGTGAGGCGGGAAAGGAAGCTCCTGTGGCCCAGTTGCTTCTGAGCCTTTTCTGGTTGTCTTTTCCATCCAGGTGCTTCAGACAAAAAAGGTCTCTCGCAGGCAGGACCTGGAGTTGCAGAAGTGTGAGGAAATCCTCAACAAGCTGGTGAAGTACCGCTTCAGCTGGCCCTTCAGGTGAGCCTCAGATGCAAGTGGGAGGCAGCCAGGAAGTGCATGTAGGACTCTCTTCCTGCCCCTCATTCCCCCCTTGCTGAGAGAGAATTACAAAGAAAAGAAAGGTTTTCCTGGTTGTACTTCCTCTCTTCCCTTGCCTTCTGGTTGCTTCCTGTGCTTTGTGAAAGCCGTAGCAGGAAAGAGCCCCTTCCTTCCCTCCCTGAGGCCTGGGTCACCTGAGGCAGGCTGTCTGGCTGTCTAGCTTGGTTTGACTCCAGAGCCACCATTCTCTGTGCTGGAATGGCCACAGTGTCGCCACCTGCAGCCATGTGGTTAGATGGAGCACATGCTGCCATGGGCCTAGTCCTTTATGAGCCATTATGCTGCTTCATCCCACATTTTTCTGAGCAAGGTACTCTTCCTCCCTCCCTCCCCTTCCTTTGTGGAGGAGGCAATTGAGCAGCATCCCAGGATTCCTATTGCTGCTCTGGGCCCTTGTCCTGGCTCAGCAGTGGCCTTTCCAGAGTCTGACACACAGGTCTCTCGTGTGTGGTGGCCAAGGTGGGGCATCCTGATGGCAAGGGGGAGTAAGTGAGGGACCAAGGAGACATCCCAGCCAGCCAACTGGCCCCTAACACCTGGCACTCTTTGGCAGGGAGCCGGTGACCACAGAAGAGGCGGAGGACTACTTCGAGGTGATCAGCAGCCCCATGGACTTCCAGACCATGCAGAGCAAGTGTTCGTGTGGCGGCTACCGCTCCGTCCAGGACTTCCTGGCTGACATCAAGCAGGTCTTCTCCAACGCCGAGCAGTACAACCAGAATGGCAGCCACGTCCTCTCCTGCTTGGAGAAGACGGAACAGTGCTTGATAGACATGCTGCACAAACACCTTCCTGGCCACATGTACGTGCGGCGGAAGCGCAAGCGGCCCCTGGCCCCAGCCGGCCAGGGACTCGAGGAGGGGGCCGACGGGGGGGACAGCGACCCCGAGGCCTCGGAGTACTTGCGGGGGCGGAAGAGGAAGAAATGAGGAGGGACGCCGGGACGCGCTCGGAGCAGGCCTTCCCCCTCATGCTGCCCGCAGCGGGATTCGTGCCCAGTTTTGCCCTGCCTCGACCACTCGCCACCCCGCCACCCTCCCTGCCGGTCTCCCTCTTGGCTTGCTCCCAGCAGCATCCGGAAACCCTGGATCACCAGTTCTCAAGCATAAAAAGATGGAGGAGCATTTCCTCAACAGTGCTGCCAGAGACGGGTTTTGCAGCGGAGGAAAGCAGGAGGTTTGCTAAGAATGGAGCCATCCACCCCACCAGCTCTGGGGCAGTGTGGTTTGGGGGGCTGGGGAGGATATTCCTTTCCACCAGAGCTGCCATTTTCCTCCCTCCTCTGCCGTCCTGGTTGCCCTCCTGGCAAGGGCAGGAGCCGGACACAAGACACACGTTTTGGAGGCAAACCAGCCCGCCTGCTGTGGGCTGAGAGATGGTGTTGGTATTTATAGGCAACTCTCCCCTGTCGATCGGGCAAGCACTTACCCTCGAGGGCCATTGCCATTCACCAGCATCTCTTTGCAGACCCGCTTTGGGGGTGGGGGGGTTGTTTCCTTGTCCCTCTCCCCATCGACTCTTCTTTTGGGTAGCAGGGAGGAAGGCAATCCCTTCCCAGTGGCACTTCCCTGTCCCATGCCAGCCCCCTGCCCTCCCCCAGTGCACAATGAGGAGCAGTGTGATAAATCCCACAGCGTTTTGGGAAAGGACACTGATTCTCTAGACTTTGTAAACCCTGTCTTTTTCTAGTTCAAGGAAAGATTCTCATTTCCAGCAGTGGTCTTGTACAAAAGAAAAAAAAGAAAAGAAACCGCCATGTAAGATACAGTTGTCTTTGGGCTTCAACTTGTACTGTACAGTTTATATGAGGATGTGTTTGCTTTACAAGAGCCCCCCCTCCCCTCCCCACACTCGCCTTTTCTCGTAAACCACTTGTTTTTTTTCCCCCTTGGATCACGTAGTTGGAGTCGACCTGGGGATCCGTCAGGGTTGTACACTTTGTAGACTTGCCCTTGTCATCTATGCCCCCCTTGCCCTGCCCTATCTCTGCCACACACACAAACCACATACCCAGGTTGCATTGCAAATCTCGCAGCCCAGAGAAGGAGGTGGTCAGCCTCAGGCCTTTTGTGGAAGCTCCCCCCACTCCGCTTTTTCTCTTGGCCCCTTCCGTTTCAGGGATAGTAATCCCAGGTTGGCTGTAACAGGAAGGAGTTGCTTCCTTGGGGAAATGAGGATTGGGGAGGGGGGGGGTTTCTGGACTGTTTCTGTTCTGGGAACGCTGTCAGGTCTTCTCTGCCCCCCCCCCCAACCCCTTTTGGCCATCTTACTTTGCCTTTCGCACTGACATCCCTAGATCTCAACCTCTTTTCCATCTCTTCTGCCAAGATGGGTATTACTTCCCCCTCCCCTCCTTTTTGTGGCAACCTCTACACAATAAGACTTTTTGGGACTATGTTTTTTTAAAGATTGTTGTTTGGGGGAGGGGGGAATTCTACTAAGGGCTGTACTTGTAATAAATCAGAAATATAAAAGGTTTTTCTGTCTACTTGTAGATCCTGGCCTTTCTGAGTTTCCTTTGAGGGGAGTAGGCTGCGGCTCGGAAATGGGGGTCTTGCCGAACCTCCCCACGTTCTCCTTCCTCTGGGAGGGGAACAGAAGCACACAAGGCCTTGGTCAAGTGCCACCTCCTTGGAGGGGGCTCTTCTTCCCCTGTTCCTTCCCTTTGACTTAGCTGCAAGCCCCACATTAGCTGGAGGGGGAAAGGGTTTGCCCACTGGTGGTGCCAAGTGAGGAGCTATATTGTTGCTTTTACATCCATTAGCCTTGCAAAAGACCTACATCCTTTGGGTTACCTTGGAGGCTGGGGAGTGGAGAAGTGGCATCGAGGGCACTCTGTATGGGGCGAGCAGGAGAGCTTTGCAGTGGGATCAAGGAGAAGGGCTGGAGCAGCTGAGGGCAGGGGGGCAGCACTGGCTAAGAAAGACACAAATGCCCAGCATTTGAGCTGCTTTGCATTATTACCACGGCCATCGTCCAGGGCTGGGAGTGGTCCGGATGGCCCTCTGGATGAAGTTGGGCAACAGCTTCCAGCTCTTCTCGCCATGGCAATTGCTGGCCAGAACTAATGGGACTTGTAGTCCATCTTCTGGGAGCCCACTTGGTGCCCATCCCAAAAGCTGGAGGGCAGCAGGTTGGGGAAGACAACACTAAGGGTGTTGTCGGTGGGTGTGCAAGTTGTAGCCTCACTTCTGACATGGTGCCAGCCCCCCACCATCTTTGGCGGCAGCTGCATTGAAGCCCCAAACGTGTGGAGCTGGTGGTTCTGTGTTGTACAGATGAACCTTTTAACCAGAGAGGATGCCTTTGGCTTTGTGCCTTTGGAGCTTCAGAGGCTGACTTTCCATCCAGGTGCCCCCTTTTTATGGTGGAGGGGGGCATGGGGAGCATGTGCCACGGTGGTGTGGGTCTGGGTTGCTGCTGCTGCTGCACAAACCATCTGCTAGCTGTGCTCATGAATGGTCCGTTTGTGCTCCTTTGCAACCACAAGTGTGCAACCTCAGCTAGCCCTCCAGCAAGCAGCGCTGGGGGGGGTCCAGGAGGAGGGCTGCAGCATCTGTTTCTGCCACCCAGAACGGGGGGGGGGGGGCGCTCAGGAAATTTGGGGAGTGGGGGGCAGCCCTGTGGAAGCACCTGGGCTGGCCACCCCAGTGAGAAATGGGTCCAAGCATCTTCTCCATCCGCAGCCATGTCCTGAAATCCACACATCTTTGAGCTGGGAGGGGAGTTTTAAGGAGCAGGCTTTTTTTGGGGGGGGGAAGCCGTTCTGGGCCTGGGAAACAGTCCAGAGCTGAGGTTTTGGCCAAGGCAATCTGAGACGAGGGGCTGACTTGGCATTTCACGTTCCGCCTTTTAAAATCTTCTGGGACCCAAACTGATCCCAGGCAATGCAGGTTCCACTGTTATATCCAAAGCCCCGCTCCAATGCTTGAACCCCAAATCTTGGTTGAAGAGCCGTGGTGCAAATACTGAATTGTATGGAAGCAGGAGGGAAGGGAACCTGTGGCCTATAGGATGGCTCCTTGCACTTCTTATCAGCTAAAGTTTTGCAGAACTTGAGCCTAAAAGACCTCTTCAATTCCCCCTTCCTTCCAGAAGACCCCGAGCGTAGCACCCAAGGGTGGGCAAAGCAGCCACCGGGCAAGAAGGGGGATTTGCATCCGGCAAGTGAGGGGTTCTCTGCAGCGCAGTCCACTTTGGGGAGGACCAAGGCACCCCAAAGCCAAGGCCAGGGAGCAGATCAAGGCCATTCCTTCCTGACTTTGCTCCTTTCTCTTGTAGGCTTCTTGAGAGAGATGCAGGATGAGGCACCCAGCCAGGACAAAGTCAACATTTGACCCCCACACAGGTACCATTGGAGGACCCATGTTGGGGGAGAAACTCCAAGGGACCCCAATCCTCTTGTACCCCTCCCCACCACAAGACCCCTCCAGCCCATTGGTTGCACTTTGTTGTTGGGAAGGAGGTGCCATGTTTCTAAAGGGTTTTGGAAAAGGAACATCTGAGATTGCCACATTCTGGGCCCTAGAAGTGTCTCACTAAATGCAGTGGAAGGGAGGGGATGGTGCCCAGTTGGGACTCCCAGCCGTAACGGTGGCTGTTCCCTCCCGTTTCCTCTGGGAGCAGAGGTGGCAATGCCATGCCTTTGCAGACATTTTTGCAGAGGAACAGCAACATCTTGATAAAATGCACGCTTGGGACTAACACTGTCATATATTTTTTCCTCCTATATGATTTTTAATACCTTTAGCCTGATGATGAAGAAGCCAGTGGAGCTTCCAAAGCTTGCACCTTGGATTTTGTGCATTTTGTTTGGTCCAATAAAGGTATTGTTGTTTTGTGGATTTTGGGTGTTATTGTACCTGGCCACCTTGATCTGCTGCCTTGGCTTCATGCCCTGGACTGTGGCTCCCATCACTCCTCATGCCTCCAGTGGCTGGGGAACAATGGGAGTTGTAGGCTAAACACAACTTGAAGGCCTCAACTACCCACCTTTACTCTGCTTGGAAAATGGGTCCAGAAACAACTACAGCACATGTTGTTGGACTGCAACTTCCAGTTTTCCTCGCACTGGCTATACTGGCTAAGACTGCTGGGAATTACAGTCCAACACCATCTGGATTGATCCAGCCGAGAAAGCTGCAGCTCTGAGGAAAGTTGTGGAAGTCACACTCTCTCAGCCTCAGAGGAAGGCAAAGTCACTCCTCTTGTGAACAAATCTTGCCAAGAAAACCCCAAGATAGGGTTGCCTTAGTGTTGCCATAACTCAGAAATGACAAAGTCACACAACAGCAAGATCCATATTATTAAGGAACCATAGCCAGGTATGCTGGAAGCCATTGTCCCCCGTTTTGTGTATTTCTTTGTGTCTTAAGTTTTTGTCTTTTGAGTTAGAATTGTTGTAGATAAGTTTCTAAAGTTTGGGGGTTTTGAGGGGAGGGTTGTGTTTAGGTGAAATTTTCCTTGTAGCTACAGAAAAGGCGTGCGCATTCGTGTGCATTTGTATGTTTATTTTCAGTTGTTTGATAAAAAATATTTGCACCCCGAGGGGCTTGGCGTGAAAACACAGAGCTGTTTCCCAACACAAGCACTGGCGACCCCATTTCCCCGCCATCTTTCTCCCAAAGCCCCTTCGGCTGCAAGGCTGACCCCAGTGGTCCAGGGCAGAGAAGACTGGCTGCATCCAAGGCCAGAGAGACGCCACCTCCATCCCTCCATCCCTCCTTCTGTCCTTCCAGCCCTCTCTCAACTTCCCTCCGGCCTCTTTGGCAGCAAAGGACCCACACACACAAACACACACAAAATGGAAAAGATGATTCATGGCAGGACGGCTGAGCAAGGCCAGGCAGGGGCCAAAACATGAAGCAAGCTCAAAGCCAGCTCCCTGGCCCCCGTTACAGTGATGCTGGCAAGGGGTCCTTCAAACACAAACACACCATGGCAGCCTCGCTTGCTCCTCCACATCTGGCACCTCAGGGGCGGCTTCTTGGCCAGTAGCCAGGGCTGACTTCTCTCTGGGGCCATGGGAGCGTCAATGGAGCCCTCCAAGGGGGCAGGAAGGGGGTCCAGCGGGTGCAAAGTGATGCCCACCCGGATTTGAGCCCCAAGTGGCATTCAGGTCGGCCCTTGATGCCCACAAAGTTGAGGAATAACGCCCAAGCCCTGGCAAAGTCATGCCCCAAAGTCCTCCTCCTAGCCCATGATGGCAGCAATCCCTCCCCTGTTCCAGACCCCAACGTTTGGCCGCCTGAGGAAGACCAGCCTCTGCTTTGCCAGGGTCAGACTAGCTCAAAAGGGCCTCTCTGAGTCTGGCCTTCCGCAATGGCTCCTCTGGAGAAACGGCACCAGCAAGGAATGGAGGCAGCAGAGCCCTCCTGTGTCCCTGGCCCCCAGCATTTAGCAGACCAAGAGGAGGGAGGTCTGGCCCCAAAGAGTTTCTCTTGGTCAAGGATTTGGGGTGAGCAGCCCTGTCTAGTGGGGGGGGGGGGGTTAAGCAGGACACAAGAAGGGCCTCCCTTGTGGGGCTGGAGGAGACCTGCAGAGCCCCCGACTGGTGGCCACGGTGGCTGTCCCACCGCCCCATTTGCAACCCCACTGGCCCAGGGACCCCCTCCCCAGTTTCTCCTTGGGGCAGATGGTCCACTGCTTGGCATGCAGGAGGAAGTCCAGAGAGCTGCCAGTGTTGCCAGTCTCAAGGGAACCCCAAGGGAACCCGGCACCCAGGGGCTCTGCAGTGGCACCCCAGACCCAAATGAGGCATTAGCGGCCCTAAAAGGCTGTAGGCGGCAGGCTTTGGCTGCAGACTTCCAGGCTTTGGCTGCAGACTGGGCTGGACTAGCCACCCTTTGGAGTGCCCCCCCAACCCCACAATCGCCTATGCTTCCAAGCCTTGGGGTCAGAGACAAGGGCAGCCCCTCTCCCCCACAAATACTAGGAAGAGGAGGCGGCTGAGGACCCAAAGGAAGGGAGGAGGGCCCCCCCTCTTTTACTGGGTCTTTCTTTCTTTCTTTCTTTGACAAGGAAGACTGACCCAAGGTCCCAAAGCTCCCCTCTGAGAATAAATTAGAGACTTAAATAATAAAGGGGGGCTGGCTTTCTCTCTCTTTCCAAGGAAGTGCCAGCCCCAGGCAAGAAGCCTCCCTTTCTTTCTTTCTTTCTTTTCTTTCCTTTTTGGGGTGTGTGTGTGTGTGTGTGAAGGGGGTCTCCCAGCAAAGCTGCCCTTGTGCCCAGCTGCCCCTTCCCATTCTTTGGCTGGCTAGAGACGGGGTCTGGCCTCCTCCTCCTCCTCCTCAGAGGTGTGTGGCTCCCTGCAGGTGGGGATGATGGGGGTGGGAGTGATGGTGGGGGTGGGGGAGGTGGAGGAGGGGGCCGGGGGCTGCCTTGTGTTGGCAGTGGGGGGGCCCTGGGCAGCAGCAGCAGGAGGCGGCGGAGGGGGGTCCCTGGGGGTCCTTGGGGCTCGGGGCCCCCCTTCTCCTCTTCCTCTTCTTCCTGGGGGCGCCCCTCCCGCGCCCTTGGCAGAGGAGGCCTTGCCAGCTCTGGAGGGTCTTGCTGCTCCAGACCCAGGCCCCGCTGGTGATGCCCACCGCCAGCGACATGAAGATCTTGAGCATGAAGACGGCCGGCGCCGGGACGGAGGCGGCCAGCGAGCAGTCCAGCCCGCCGTCCCCGGCCCCTGCGCCGCCCGAGGCCGAGGGCGAGGGGGCGCATGTCCTGCGGAGGGCGCTCTCCTTCCAGCGCGGGAGGTTGAGCCGCTCGTAGGCGTAGCAGGCGATGACGCAGGCGGCGGGGACGGTGTAGAGCAGCGAGAAGAGCCCCAGGCGGAGCATGAGCCGCTCCAGCTTGTGGGTGCTGCCCGAGCCGGGGCCCGATCCCGGTCCTGATCCGGCGGCGGCGTCGGGGCTGCGGAGGAGGAGGACCCGGCGGATGCGGAGCAGGGCGGCGAAGCCCCGCAGCAGGAAGGAGGTCCCCGCGGCCAGGTAGCTGGCCAGCGGCAGGAGGACGAAGCCGGTCAGCGCGGCCCCTCCGGCGTCGGCCTCGACGAAGCAGAGCCCGGTCAGCTCCTCTCCGGCCACTTTGCGCAGGGCCAGGGCGGCCAGGGCCTGGAGGGCCGGCACTCCCCAGGCCAGCAGGTGGAAGTAGCCGCTGCGGGCCTCGATGGCCTCGTGGCCCCACTTCTTGCCGGCGGCCAGGAACCAGGCCAGGCTGAGCACCACCCACCAAAGGGCGCTGGCCATGCCGAAGTAGTAGAGCAGCACGAAGACCACGGCGCAGCCCACGCTCTCCAGCCCCGAGGGGCTCAGGAAGGACCGCGACGGGGCGGGCTCCCGGTGGCGGTGGTCCTCCCGGTCCCGGTCCCGGTCCTGGTCCTGCTGGTCCCGGTCCTCGTCCTCCTGAGGGCGGCAAGCGATGCGGTCCTCGCCGGCCAGCCCCCGGAGCAGGAAGGCCAGCGCGTAGAGGTTGTAGCAGAGCGAGAGGAAGATGATGGGCCGCTCCGGGTACCGGAACCGGCCCGGGTCCAGCAGGAAGGTCAGCACCGTGAAGGCGGTGGAGGCGAAGCACAGCGAGGCCCAGCAGCACATCCAGGCCAGCGCGAAGTCCTTGTCCCGCCGCGACCAGAGCACGTCCACGCCGGGGCCGCAGCGGGAGAGGCACGAGCCCCGCCGCCACACCACCAGGGACCGGGGCCCCCCGGCGCAGGACGATGCCGGAGGAGCAGAGGGGGACCCGGAGGGTGAGGAGCCCCAAGACCCGGCTCCTGCTGCTGGACGGGGCCCCACCGGGAGCATGCCCTGGCCCCTCTGCCTGGGGGCCGAGGAGGAGGAGGAGGAGGAGGCCCGGCCGCTCCCGTTGGGCCCCCGGGGGCCCCCGCCCTCCTCCTCGGCGGCGTCCTCCTCGGGGTCCTCCTCGGGGTCCTCCATGCAGAGGGCCTGGGGGTCCTGGCGGGTGGGCAGCCTGCCGCAGTCCAGCGCCGGGGGCCAGGCGAAGTGGAAGTGGGCCATGACCGGGGCGCAGCGGGCTCGGGCGGCCTCGCACATGGGGCGGCAGGCCGGGATCCCCCGGGGGACCTCCTCGGTGCACATCGGGGCGAAGAGCGAGCAGAGGAAGAAGCGGAGGCGCGGGTCGCAGCCGTAGGCCACCAAGGGGGAGAACTCCTGGAGCTGGAGGCCCGCCTCGCCCTGGTCCCGGTGCCCCAGGAGGTTCGGCATCCGCGTCCGGTTGTAGCCGATCCCTTGGCACATGGCGATGGAGATGGGCTGGCAGGAGGAGGACGAGGAGGAGGACGGCGAGGAGGACGAGGAGGAGGACGAGGAGCGCACGCCCAGCATCCCCGCCGCCGCCACCGCCGCCACCAGCATCCCCAGCAGCAGCATCCTCCGCCTCCTCGCCCTCGGCGCTACCTGGAGCCCATCCTCCCCTTCCGACGCCGCAGACGCTTCTGAGGAAGAGAGAGAGGGAGGGAGGGAGGGAGGGGCTCAAGGGGGGAGGAGACTCCCAGGGGGAGGGGTCAAGGGGAGGGGAGGGGAGGGGAGGGGGAGACCCAGGCCAGACCCCCCCTTCCTCCGCCTCCGCCTCCCCTGGCGCCCTCTGCACACGCTCAGAGGAAGGAGACACTGGGGAATGGAGAGAGAGAGAGAGAGAGAGAAAGGGAAGGGATCAGCCCCCCCATCCCATCCCATCCCATGGGGGTCTTCTCTTAGGGCCCCCCTCCTGAAGAGCCGCCGAGGAGCTTCCCTTGAGGCTGAGAGAGTGGGGCTTCTGGGCCAAGGTCCAGGGATGAGTCCGGATTCGGACCCTGGACTCCGGACCTCAGAGCCCTGAGAGAAAGAGAGAGAGAGAGAGAGGAAGATGGGTGGGTTGGCAGAAAAAGAGAGAAAGAGAGATAGAGGGGGGAAAAAAAGAGAGAGAGAGAGAGGACTGGATAGAGGGAGGGAGGATAGAAGGAGAGTGAGAATGTGAGAAGTGAGAGATAGATAGATAGAGTGATAGATAGAATGATAAATAGAGTGATAGAGTGATAGAATGATAAATAGATACATAGAGTGATAGATAGATAGAGTGATAGATAGAGTGATAGATAGATAGATAGATAGAGTGATAGAATGATAAATAGATACATAGATAGATAGAGTGATAGATAGATAGATAGAGTGATAGAATGATAAATAGATAGATAGAGTGATAGATAGATAGATAGATAGATAGATAGATAGATAGATAGAGTGATAGTGTGAGAGACGATTGATAGAGAGAGAGAGCAGGGATGGAAAGCTCAAGACTTGCCCAAGGTCCCCCAGTGGGTTTCCAGGCCCCTGGGGAGGATTTGAACCCTGTCCTCCAGAGTCCTCCTCCTCCTCCTCCCCCCCTGCCCCCTGGTCCTGACCTCTGCAGCCCCATAGAGCCCTCAGGTCCAGCCCCCCCTCCCCTTGGGAGCCCCTCCAGAGAGACACCCCCCCCCCCCAGCTGCAAGCCTTTTCCCTGTGGGTTTTGGCTCTTGCAGTGGGGCAGGATTTGGGGGTCTTTTTGAAGGTGGGCATCTCCATTTGGACTCCGATTTCCCCCAGAGGGAAACAAAGATGCTGGCCCTGGAAGCAAACTGGGGCATGGGTGCCGAAAGTCTCCCCCTCCCCAAGAAAGTGGGTCTCCTCACAGTTTGGGAAGGTCTTTCTCCCCCCCCCCCCAAGACCTTTCTTGATTCTGCAATGGAGAACTGTTTGTGGTGTGTGTGTGTGTGTGTGTGTGTGTCTTGACCTGGTCATTCCTGGGTCATGCCCCAGTCTCTGGGCAGACTGCCATGACCCTGCCATGACCAGAAGGACATGACCCAAAATCCTCTCTAAGGCACAAAGAAAGATGGGGAGACCTGGAAAGCAACTGGGCTGCAAGAATGGAAGTGACTGAGTCTTCATGGCAAAGCTGGGCAATGGATGCTTTCAGGGCAAAGGCCAGAAAAGGCTTGGTGCCAAGAAGGAGTCCAAGATCAACAGGCAGAAAGAAGAAAGGAGGCATAGAGCTGGGAAGGGGATGGAAGGGGCAGAGGCAGGAAGCCTGGAGCCTGTGGTTGCGCCTGGCACCCCCCCAGATGGCAGTGAGGATGATGAGGAGGAGGATGATGCCCATGGCCTCCCTTCCTTTCGTTCCCTCTGCCTAAGAAGAAGAAGAAGAAGAAGGAAGGGAGGGAGGGAGGGAAGCCGCAGGCGCAGGTTCAGAAGCGCAGAGACCATGCTTTTTGCCTCGGTCAAGTGTGCAAAGACACACTTGAGAAGTGAGCGAAGAGGAGGCAGGAGAGGCATTGGTGGTCTCTTTGTGACCCTGGGCTTTTGTGGGGACCAGTCCAGTTCTTCAGCGGCCGGAAGGAGTGATGCCTAAGAAGCCACAGGCTTTCCAGCTGGAGAGGCCATTCCATCTTCAAAGAGGTCATGCAGGCCTTTCAAGTGGCCACTTAGTCTTGACTGAAAACTGAAAACACCCATCTCTCAGCCTCTGACCCTTAAGGCAAATATGCCTTGTTTTTCCCCCCTGCAAGATTTGTTCACAGGAGGGTTGTCACCATTGCCTTCCTCCCAGGCTGAGAGAGTGGTCACTCAGGCTGTCTCCATGGCCAAGCATGGATTTGAACCTTGGTTTCCCAAGAAGTCCAAATCCGGCATTCAAAGCACTACACCACCGTCCTGACTTTCCTTCATAAGGTTTCCGTGGCCAGATTTCTTCAGAGGAGGTTTGATTCCACGGGCTTCCTCTAAGGCTGAGAGAATGTGACTTGGCACACAGAGGGCTGACATGGCTGAGCCAGGATTCGAACCCTAGTCCAGCCCTCCAACAACTGTGCCACACCAGCCATCTTTCTTTGCAGTCGTGGAAGGTAAACCGTCGGCCTGGATTTTGGCCAGCTCTTCCGGAGAGTAATGGCCCAGAGGAGGGCCCCCAAAACTGGCCATGGGGAGCCTCCCCCCCCCCGCCAAAAAAAACCCTGAAGGCCAGCTTTGCTCCCGTTGCCAGGAAAGGGCTGCAGCTGATCAGCAAAGGATGCTTGGGAGATAAATTTATCTCCCTCTGGAATTCTACAGAAATAGATGGAGCAAAAGGCTCCTCGGTTCGGGTTTCAAAGCCCTCCGGAGGCAAGGCTGGATTGGGACAGTCGTTGGGGGGGGGGAGATGCAGAGGACAGGGGCACTGGCAGGCCTGGGCCCTGAAGAGCAGGGTTCAAGGTTTCCATTTTTATTGGACTGCAGCTCCCAGAATCCCCCCATCCGGTGCATGCAGTCTTTCGAAGCCACATAAGGAGGAAACCATCAGGTGAAGCTTTCCCTAAGGAGGAAAAGCCGCACCGGTGGGTTTCAGCCTGCCTTCCGTGACTTCCATCTGGATGGATCATTTCTCATTCCGGGCAAGAAGTGCAGGGAACTCCGTGCTTTTTAACTTCTCGGCACTTTTAAATTTCTTAAGCCAAGGAAAGCGATGTCCAGTCCTCCCAAAGCAGAGAGGATGGAGCAGCATCACTGAAAAGCACTCTGCCCATGCTCAGGTGCATCTGTCTCAAGGAGAGGGCTTGCAAGGGAGGCCAGACCAAGACGGCCAATTCCACACGGCTGAGGCACGATGCCTTTCTTTTCCCTTTCCTCCCACTTGTGGGTCAGTTGTGCCCCCCATGAACTGACCACAAACCCTACATGCCCAGTGGTGCCAGCCCCCCTTCTTTCCCCGCAAACCCCTTTGGTTCCCCCTCCTTTTTCCTCTTGCCAGGCTCCCTGGAAAGCTGGCCCTGCGGTTCTCTTCCTTCCTCAGGGCTCACCTGAAAGGCCAATTGTGCTGCAAAACCTATTAAAAATACAAGAAAATTCAAAATACAGGAACAGGGCTGGCTTTGCGGTGCGGTGCTTCTTTCCAACCCAAACGGAGCTGAAAGCTGAAAGGACGCCTCTGTGGAAGAAAGAGATGGAGGAGGAGGAGGAGGCCTGGCCTGGTTTGGGGATTTTGGGGGTTTCAAAGGCTCCTTCCCTTCCAAGGCTGGGCAATGGGGGGCTCATGCGGTGGGGTTTGCACCCTGGAAAACACCTTCGGTACCCCTTGAACAATATCAGCATCCCCTGCCCTGCTCTCTAGCAATCCTCTGCAAACAGCTTCTTGACAATTCCTACAATTATAAAGGGACCCCCCAAAGGCCATCCGCTCCAGCCCTGGGGCTGAAATCCACAGCAAAAGCGCCTGAGACAAGGCCCTCCAGACTCTCCTTCAAGGCCTTCCTCCAAAGGAAAAGAAAACCCCTACAACTTCTTTTTTGGGCCACCACCAAAAGTCAGGCAGCCCATTCTGCTCTTGAGGGAACTATGCTTCCCAGTCACTGGAGGAACCCCCCTTCTTCATTCAAACCCTGAAGTCCCACTCCAACACATTGGCTCTGGATGTACCTCTGAGCATGTCCAGAGTTCTTTCCTCTTCCCTGCAGCAGCAGCGGCACCCCCTCATTTGCCCATGCAAAATTAACTCCGTCCTGAGAGTCTGGACTCTTATAATTTTGACCTTTCCTTTTGGGGGAAGTCCACCCAACACTCTCCGGCAGGACCACAGAGAGGCCGAAATTCAGCCCCAGAGCTGCTGCAGCTGCCCACCTGCCCCATTTTGGTGGAAGGCAAGGGGCACCCACTTTGGCTGGGGGGGGGCATAGGGGAGCTGCAAGGCCTGCTCCTGCCTTGGCGGAATCGGGGGGCTGGGTGCAGGCCCCCTTCCTTTCCTTTCCTTTCCTTTCCTTTCCTTTCCTTTCCTTTCCTGCCCCCACCAGCGGCCCCTCCTCTGGGTTGGGTTGGGGGTCCATGCTGGCAGCCAACTCTCCTCCTCCTCCTTTGCACACAAAGTGGCTCCTTGTTCACCTTCCCCAGCAAAGCCCTGCAAAGGACTTTCATGGCCTTGGCTCCATTTCCTGCTGGAGTTTTATTACCTTCCCAACAGAAAGAAATAAATAAATAGGGGAGAAAATGCCATGTGTGTGTATGTGTGTGTGTGTGCCTGGGATCCTTCATAGCAGAGGAGGAAAGCGCAACCTGGGGCAGACAAAGGCACCTCTGCCAGGGCATATGGGTCACTCCGTCCCTTCTTCACTCGTCAGGCCTTGAACCCATTGCTATAAAGGGTCCAGGAAGGCACTGAGAGGGATCGCGTGGCGGTGGGGTTGTCAACCCACTCCAGGTTCTGATCCAGGGTTCGAAGGAATCCTCCTTTAAAGCCTGCCAAAACCTGGAGTGGATTCACAGCCCCACTGGCATGGGACGCCTCCGTCTGCCCTCGGTGGGCCCAGCCTAATGTTACTCCAGGGGACGAGACCCTTTGGCCACAGTCCAATGGCTTTTGGCAGATGGGTTGGGGGGGGGGGGCAGGCCTAGGACCAGAGAATGGGAATGGCAGATTTGGACTGACCGTTGGCAACAGGGTCAGGGGACTTCTAAAGGGTTGAGGTGGGCTTCCTTTTCCCTGGAGAAGATTGAATAGCAATAGCATTTACATTGATTACATTGATACATTGGAGAAGATTGAAGCAGAAGCCACCTCTCAGCGATGCTGCACTTGCACCTGGCTCCAAAGCCAAGGGGTTGGTCTGGATGATCTCTTAAGAGACCACCAACTCCATGATCCTCTGACATTTATGAGTTCTGACATCCAACTCCTCCTTTGACTATGGATTTGGATACCACTGTTGGTTTTGTTTCAAAGGTTTAGCACCCTGTGCATCCCTTGGGATCCCTGATAAATCATTACATTTTTATCAATCAACAGGTGGGTGCTTTAGTTTTTAAATGCTCCAAATAAAATCCCCTTTTTCTCCATCAAGATGAGGCAAAGAGCCCGTGACAAAGACCCCTTTCTCTCCTTCTCTCCCTTTTCTGTTTAGCTTCCTTAAAAACCGTGGTGCGTTTCCATCACCTCTTTGGCCAACCAAGATGGCCACTGCCGCCCCCAGATTCCTCCAGCCGACGCTGGACGCAAAGCAATCCACAGTGGAAAAAACTCCTGGTATGCTAAACCAAAATATTATTTACCATTTGCTCGGTAATCCTGCCCTTCTCCGCCTCCGGAGAAGGAAAATATTGGTTTAACAGAGCGCGGCGGCGGCGGTTTTGGGGGTTCTGCCAGTGCCACCTAAATATAGCTCACGAGGAAGGGACAGGCCTTGCAAAATGGACACGGGAACGAGGGCAAAAAGGTGTCAGTGTGTGGATGATGAGTGTTGTAGTGATGCTCTTTGGCACTGTATAACCCATCTATATCCTATACATCTTTTCTGGACCAAAGTGTCCAAACAGCGGCAGTTAAGAGGTGGGTGATTAAAATAGGAGTGGCCCCTGGTAAGGGTCAAGCTGGACCTCTGAGCCCCAGACTGCAGCAAGTACACCCTTGAGATGTGGCCGGACTGCAGCTCCCATCATGCCTGAGAGAGAGATGCCCATGGCTGGTGGTGGAGACAGGAGATGGAGTTGCACAACTTCTGGAGACCTGTCGGTCAGTCCCCCTGTGTGACCCCGACTGTCCTTCCCGCAGCCACAAAGCGAGGAAGAGAGAAAAATGACTTTTTTGGGGAGTCAGCATTTTTGCCCCAGCATCCAGAGGTCTTTTTCCTCTCCTCTCTTTTTTGGGGGAGCAATGCAGGGCAGAAGAAGGGCAGCAGAAGCCTCCAGGTAGTTCTGGGAGAGGAAGGAAGGAAGGAAGGAAGGAAGGAAGGAAGGAAGGAAGCATTTCCAGAGGAGACTTTGCCTCTTTTTCTGGGTCCTCTGTTGCAGCTGCATATCTTCGGGAATGGGTCAGCCTGACCTGAGAAGGGGAAATGGGGTCCTCTGGGTCCCCCAAAAAAGGAGCCAGCAAGGGTCTTCAGAACCAACTGGCACCTTGCTTTGCACATTCAGAGAGAGAGAGACCCCTTTCCAGCCCCATGGAGAGACAGACACAAGGCATGCCCACCTCTGGAGCCCAGCCCAGAGCCCCCCACTTTGCCCCCACATGAAGGGGCTTTCCAATCAATGTATGCTTTTGCCTGGAGAATTGGGCAAAGGAAAAGGAAGGAGGGCTGGGAGGGAGAGCGGGGCTCTTTTTAAAGAAAACACATGCCCACTGGCCTTAGAAAGAGCCTCTTTCAGCTCAGAATGAAGTGAACAGTCTCTTAGGAAGGAAAACATTTGGCCTTCTCCGCCTGGAGAGGAGAGAGGCAGACAGAGCCCCCTTTCATGGAGACCTGGCCTCAAGACAATCCGGCAAACGGTTCAGGCCGCTCCGTTCCCCCGGCCATTGCCAACACAAACTCTGGGCCGACCATGAAGGACCAGCCTTGCCCCCAAAAGGGCCTTCCAGAGCCAGAGCCAGAGCCAGAGCTAGAGCCAGCCGTGGCCGGAGGGCAGAGGTCAACTGGACAGCTGGACAGGGGGGGTGGGGGGGGGTGAGCAATAGGCGGCCGCCCTGCTAAGGCCAAATGGGGAACCCTGGCCTGTCGTGCCCCCAACTGCACTGCCTTCCCCCCCTTTAACCTGCCTTTGAGGCACCCCATTAGACAAGAAGGACCAGAAGCCCCAAAACCAGAGGAGGCACAAAAGCAAGGCTTGAACCACTGGGACACCAGGACTGGGTGCAGGTAGGGTGAGGCGGCCGCCTCAGGCAGCAGATTCAATGGGCCGAGAGCACGCACCGCAGCCCCTCCTGCTCCCATCAAAATGGACCCATTGGCCTCATGTGGGGCGGAAGGAGAACACAACGCACTCCATCGCCGGGGGGAAGGAAGCCCCTGTCCAGTCGGCTTCTCCGCGTTGAATGGAGGAGAGGAGACCATCTCGTTCTTTGCCTAGGCAGCAAAATGACTTGGGGTGGCCCCATTGATGCCTCCGTCTTGTGTGCTGGCATGTTGTTCTTGACCCTTTATTTAAATATTTAAAATATTGGCTCGCAGAAGCAGAATATCTCCACAAGGCGGCGCACGTCTGCTTTTCCTATATGTATATAAGAGAAGGAGATGCCTGCCATTTGGTGAAAGTAGTATGGTACTGCAAGTAAATTGTTAAATATATTTAATAAATATTTTTTAAAATTGGCTTTATTATTATATATAATAAATTTAAATAAATTTACAATATTTAAAATAATATACGTAAAGCTATACACTGAAATATATAAAAATATATTTTTTAAAAAAATTAAAAATTGGCTTACAGTAGAATAATATGACCACAAGAGGGCGGGCATCTCTTTTTCCTCCATATGTAAGAGTAGGAGAGGCACGCCATCTGGTGGAAAAAGTGCGGTAATGCAATATTGATTACATTCGTACCTTTAAACATATTCCATTTTTCATATTTCCAATTTTATTCTGCTACTGCAAGCCCATTTTTAGAATTTTAAAAATATTTTCATTTTTTGACATTTTCACCTGAAAATTTTATATTTTTAGTTAAAATTAATAATATATTTATTACATTCGCACCTTTAAACATATTCCATTTTTCATATTTCCAATTTTATTCAGCTACTGCAAGCCCATTTTTAGAATTTTAAAAATATTTTAATTTTTTTACATTTTCACCTGTACCTATACATCAGGGTATTTTTCAGGTCGAACATTTTATATTTTTAGTTTAAGTTCATAATATATTTATTACATTTGTACCTTTATACATATTCCATTTTTCATAGTTCCAAATTTTTTCTGCTACTGCAAGCTCATTTTTAGAATTTTAAAAATATTTTAATTTTTTTACATTTTCACCTGTACTATACATCAGGGTATTTTTCAGGTCGAAAATTTTATATTTTTAGTTTAACTTAATAATATATTTATTACATTCGTACCTTTAAACATATTCTATTTTTCATATTGCCAATTTCATTCTGCTACTGCAAGTCCATTTTTAGAATTTTAAATTTTTTTTAATTTTTTTACATTTTCACCTGTACTATACATCAGGGTATTTTTCAGGTCGAAAATTTTATATTTTTAGTTTAAGTTCATAATATATTTATTACATTCGGACCTTTAAACATTACATTCGTACCTTTAAACATATTCCATTTTTCATATTCCCAATTTTTTTCTGCTTCTGCAAGCTCATTTTTAGAATTTTAAAAATATTTTAATTTTTTGACATTTTCACCTGTACTATACATCAGGGTATTTTTCAGGTCGAAAATTTTATATTTTTAGTTTAAGTTCATAATATATTTATTACATTCGTACCTTTAAACATATTCATTTTTCATATTCCCAATTTTTTTCTGCTACTGCAAGCTCATTTTTAGAATTTAAAAAATATTTTAATTTTTTGACATTTTCACCTGTACTATACATCAGGGTATTTTTCAGGTCGAAAATTTTATATTATTAGTTTAAGTTCATAATATATTTATTACATTCGTACCTTTAAACATATTCCATTTTTCATATTCCCAATTTTTTCTGCTACTGCAAGCTCATTTTTAGAATTTTAAAAATATTTTAATTTTTTGACATTTTCACCTGTACTATACATCAGGGTATTTTTCAGGTCGAAAATTTTATATTTTTAGTTTAAGTTCATAATATATTTATTACATTCGTACCATTAAACATATTCCATTTTTCATATTTCCAATTTTTTTCTGCTACTGCAAGCTCATTTTTAGAATTTTAAAAATATTTTAATTTTTTGACATTTTCACCTGTACTATACATCAGGGTATTTTTCAGGTCGAAAATTTTATATTTTTAGTTTAAGTTCATAATATATTTATTACATTCGTACCTTTAAACATATTCCATTTTTCATATTCCCAATTTTTTTCTGCTACTGCAAGCTCATTTTTAGAATTTTAAAAATATTTTAATTTTTTGACATTTTCACCTTTACTATCGAAAATTTTATATTTTTAGTTTAAGTTCATAATATATTTATTACATTCGTACCTTTAAACATATTCCATTTTTCATATTTCCAATTTTTTTCTGCTACTGCAAGCTCATTTTTAGAATTTTAAAAATATTTTAATTTTTTGACATTTTCACCTGTACTATACATCAGGGTATTTTTCAGGTCGAAAATTTTATAGTTTTAGTTTAAGTTCATAATATATTTATTACATTCGTACCTTTAAACATATTCCATTTTTCATATTTCCAATTTTTTTCTGCTACTGCAAGCTCATTTTTAGAATTTTAAAAATATTTTAATTTTTTGACATTTTCACCTGTACTATACATCAGGGTATTTTTCAGGTCGAAAATTTTATATTTTTAGTTTAAGTTCATAATATATTTATTACATTCGTACCTTTAAACATATTCCATTTTTCATATTCCCAATTTTTTTCTGCTACTGCAAGCTCATTTTTAGAATTTTAAAAATATTTTAATTTTTTGGCATTTTCACCTGTACTATACATCAGGGTATTTTTCAGGTCGAAAATTTTATATTTTTAGTTTAAGTTCATAATATATTTATTACATTCGTACCTTTAAACATATTCCATTTTTCATATTCCCAATTTTTTTCTGCTACTGCAAGCTCATTTTTAGAATTTTAAAAATATTTTAATTTTTTGACATTTTCACCTTTACTATCGAAAATTTTATATTTTTAGTTTAAGTTCATAATATATTTATTACATTCGTACCTTTAAACATATTCCATTTTTCATAGTCCCAATTTTTTTCTGCTACTGCAAGCTCATTTTTAGAATTTTAAAAATATTTTAATTTTTTGACATTTTCACCTGTACTATACATCAGGGTATTTTTCAGGTCGAAAATTTTATATTTTTAGTTTAAGTTCATAATATATTTATTACATTCGTACCTTTAAACATATTCCATTTTTCATATTCCCAATTTTTTTCTGCTACTGCAAGCTCATTTTTAGAATTTTAAAAATATTTTAATTTTTTGACATTTTCACCTTTACTACCGAAAATTTTATATTTTTAGTTTAAGTTCATAATATATTTATTACATTCGTATCTTTAAACATATTCCATTTTTCATATTCCCAATTTTTTTCTGCTACTGCAAGCTCATTTTTAGAATTTTAAAAATATTTTAATTTTTTGACATTTTCACCTGTACTATACATCAGGGTATTTTTCAGGTCGAAAATTTTATATTTTTAGTTTAAGTTCATAATATATTTATTACATTCGTACCTTTAAACATATTCCATTTTTCATATTCCCAATTTTTTTCTGCTACTGCAAGCTCATTTTTAGAATTTTAAAAATATTTTAATTTTTTGACATTTTCACCTGTACTATACATCAGGGTATTTTTCAGGTCGAAAATTTTATATTTTTAGTTTAAGTTCATAATATATTTATTACATTCGTACCTTTAAACATATTCCATTTTTCATATTCCCAATTTTTTTCTGCTACTGCAAGCTCATTTTTAGAATTTTAAAAATATTTTAATTTTTTGACATTTTCACCTGTACTATACATCAGGGTATTTTTCAGGTCGAAAATTTTATATTTTTAGTTTAAGTTCATAATATATTTATTACATTCGTACCTTTAAACATATTCCATTTCTCATATTTCCAATTTTTTTCTGCTACTGCAAGCTCATTTTTAGAATTTTAAAAATATTTTAATTTTTTGACATTTTCACCTGTACTATACATCAGGGTATTTTTCAGGTCGAAAATTTTATATTTTTAGTTTAAGTTCATAATATATTTATTACATTCGTACCATTAAACCTATTCCATTTTTCATACTCCCAATTTTTTTCTGCTACTGCAAGCTCATTTTTAGAATTTTAAAAATATTTTAATTTTTTGACATTTTCACCTGTACTATACATCAGGGTATTTTTCAGGTCGAAAATTTTATATTTTTAGTTTAAGTTCATAATATATTTATTACATTCGTACCTTTAAACATATTCCATTTTTCATATTCCCAATTTTTTTCTGCTACTGCAAGCTCATTTTTAGAATTTTAAAAATATTGTAATTTTTTGACATTTTCACCTGTACTATACATCAGGGTATTTTTCAGGTCGAAAAATTTATATTTTTAGTTTAAGTTCATAATATATTTATTACATTCGTACCCTTAAACATATTCCATTTTTCATATTCCCAATTTTTTTCTGCTACTGCAAGCTCATTTTTAGAATTTTAAAAATATTTTAATTTTTTGACATTTTCACCTGTACTATACATCAGGGTATTTTTCAGGTCGAAAATTTTATATTTTTAGTTTAAGTTCATAATATATTTATTACATTCGTACCTTTAAACATATTCCATTTTTCATATTTCCAATTTTTTTCTGCTACTGCAAGCTCATTTTTAGAATTTAAAAAATATTTTAATTTTTTGACATTTTCACCTGTACTATACATCAGGGTATTTTTCAGGTCGAAAATTTTATATTTTTAGTTTAAGTTCATAATATATTTATTACATTCGTACCTTTAAACATATTCCATTTTTCATATTCCCAATTTTTTTCTGCTACTGCAAGCTCATTTTTAGAATTTTAAAAATATTTTAATTTTTTGACATTTTCACCTGTACTATACATCAGGGTATTTTTCAGGTCGAAAATTTTATATTTTTAGTTTAAGTTCATAATATATTTATTACATTCGTACCTTTAAACATATTCCATTTTTCATATTTCCAATTTTTTTCTGCTACTGCAAGCTCATTTTTAGAATTTTAAAAATATTTTAATTTTTTGACATTTTCACCTGTACTATACATCAGGGTATTTTTCAGGTCGAAAATTTTATATTTTTAGTTTAAGTTCATAATATATTTATTACATTCGTACCTTTAAACATATTCCATTTTTCATATTCCGAATTTTTTTCTGCTACTGCAAGCTCATTTTTAGAATTTTAAAAATATTTTAATTTTTTGACATTTTCACCTGTACTGTACATCAAGGTATTTTTCAGGTCGAAAATTTTATATTTTTAGTTTAAGTTCATAATATATTTATTACATTCGTACCATTAAACATATTCCATTTTTCATATTCCCAATTTTTTTCTGCTACTGCAAGCTCATTTTTAGAATTTTAAAAATATTTTAATTTTTTGACATTTTCACCTGTACTATACATCAGGTTATTTTTCAGGTTGAAAATTTTATATTTTTAGTTTAAGTTCATAATATATTTATTACATTCGTACCTTTAAACATATTCCATTTTTCATATTCCCAATTTTTTTCTGCTACTGCAAGCTCATTTTTAGAATTTTAAAAATATTTTAATTTTTTGACATTTTCACCTGTACTATACATCAGGGTATTTTTCAGGTCGAAAATTTTATATTTTTAGTTTAAGTTCATAATATATTTATTACATTCGTACCTTTAAACATATTCCATTTTTCATATTCCCAATTTTTTTCTGCTACTGCAAGCTCATTTTTAGAATTTTAAAAATATTTTAATTTTTTGACATTTTCACCTGTACTATACATCAGGGTATTTTTCAGGTCGAAAATTTTATATTTTTAGTTTAAGTTCATAATATATTTATTACATTCGTACCTTTAAACATATTCCATTTTTCATATTTCCAATTTTTTTCTGCTACTGCAAGCTCATTTTTAGAATTTTAAAAATATTTTAATTTTTTGACATTTTCACCTGTACTATACATCAGGGTATTTTTCAGGTCGAAAATTTTATATTTTTAGTTTAAGTTCATAATATATTTATTACATTCGTACCTTTAAACATATTCCATTTTTCATATTTCCAATTTTTTTCTGCTACTGCAAGCTCATTTTTAGAATTTTAAAAATATTTTAATTTTTTGACATTTTCACCTGTACTATACATCAGGGTATTTTTCAGGTCGAAAATTTTATATTTTTAGTTTAAGTTCATAATATATTTATTACATTCGTACCTTTAAACATATTCCATTTTTCATATTCCCAATTTTTTTCTGCTACTGCAAGCTCATTTTTAGAATTTTAAAAATATTTTAATTTTTTGACATTTTCACCTGCACTATACATCAGGGTATTTTTCAGGTCGAAAATTTTATATTTTTAGTTTAAGTTCATAATATATTTATTACATTCGTACCTTTAAACATATTCCATTTTTCATATTCCCAATTTTTTTCTGCTACTGCAAGCTCATTTTTAGAATTTTAAAAATATTTTAATTTTTTGACATTTTCACCTTTACTATCGAAAATTTTATATTTTTAGTTTAAGTTCATAATATATTTATTACATTCGTACCTTTAAACATATTCCATTTTTCATATTTCCAATTTTTTTCTGCTACTGCAAGCTCATTTTTAGAATTTTAAAAATATTTTAATTTTTTGACATTTTCACCTGTACTATACATCAGGGTATTTTTCAGGTCGAAAATTTTATATTTTTAGTTTAAGTTCATAATATATTTATTACATTCGTACCTTTAAACATATTCCATTTTTCATATTCCCAATTTTTTTCTGCTACTGCAAGCTCATTTTTAGAATTTTAAAAATATTTTAATTTTTTGGCATTTTCACCTGTACTATACATCAGGGTATTTTTCAGGTCGAAAATTTTATATTTTTAGTTTAAGTTCATAATATATTTATTACATTCGTACCTTTAAACATATTCCATTTTTCATATTCCCAATTTTTTTCTGCTACTGCAAGCTCATTTTTAGAATTTTAAAAATATTTTAATTTTTTGACATTTTCACCTTTACTATCGAAAATTTTATATTTTTAGTTTAAGTTCATAATATATTTATTACATTCGTACCTTTAAACATATTCCATTTTTCATATTCCCAATTTTTTTCTGCTACTGCAAGCTCATTTTTAGAATTTTAAAAATATTTTAATTTTTTGACATTTTCACCTGTACTATACATCAGGGTATTTTTCAGGTCGAAAATTTTATATTTTTAGTTTAAGTTCATAATATATTTATTACATTCGTACCTTTAAACATATTCCATTTTTCATATTCCCAATTTTTTTCTGCTACTGCAAGCTCATTTTTAGAATTTTAAAAATATTTTAATTTTTTGACATTTTCACCTGTACTATACATCAGGGTATTTTTCAGGTCGAAAATTTTATATTTTTAGTTTAAGTTCATAATATATTTATTACATTCGTACCTTTAAACATATTCCATTTTTCATATTCCCAAATTTTTCTGCTACTGCAAGCTCATTTTTAGAATTTTAAAAATATTTTAATTTTTTGACATTTTCACCTGTACTATACATCAGGGTATTTTTCAGGTCGAAAATTTTATATTTTTAGTTTAAGTTCATAATATATTTATTACATTCGTACCTTTAAACATATTCCATTTTTCATATTCCCAATTTTTTTCTGCTTCTGCAAGCTCATTTTTAGAATTTTAAAAATATTTTAATTTTTTGACATTTTCACCTGTACTATACATCAGGGTATTTTTCAGGATGAAAATTTTATAATTTTAGTTTAAGTTCATAATATATTTATTACATTCTTACCTTTAAACATATTCCATTTTTCATATTTCCAATTTTTTTCTGCTACTGCAAGCTCATTTTTAGAATTTTAAAAATATTTTAATTTTTTGACATTTTCACCTTTACTATCGAAAATTTTATATTTTTAGTTTAAGTTCATAATATATTTATTACATTCATACCTTTAAACATATTCCATTTTTCATATTCCCAATTTTTTTCTGCTACTGCAAGCTCATTTTTAGAATTTTAAAAATATTTTAATTTTTTGACATTTTCACCTGTACTATACATCAGGGTATTTTTCAGGTCGAAAATTTTATATTTTTAGTTTAAGTTCATAATATATTTATTACATTCGTACCTTTAAACATATTCCATTTTTCATATTCCCAATTTTTTTCTGCTACTGCAAGCTCATTTTTAGAATTTTAAAAATATTTTAATTTTTTGACATTTTCACCTGTACTATACATCAGGGTATTTTTCAGGTCGAAAATTTTATATTTTTAGTTTAAGTTCATAATATATTTATTACATTCGTACCTTTAAACATATTCCATTTTTCATATTCCCAATTTTTTTCTGCTACTGCAAGCTCATTTTTAGAATTTTAAAAATATTTTAATTTTTTGACATTTTCACCTGTACTATACATCAGGGTATTTTTCAGGTCGAAAATTTTATATTTTTAGTTTAAGTTCATAATATATTTATTACATTCGTACCTTTAAACATATTCCATTTTTCATATTCCCAATTTTTTTCTGCTACTGCAAGCTCATTTTTAGAATTTTAAAAATATTTTAATTTTTTGACATTTTCACCTGTACTATACATCAGGGTATTTTTCAGGTCGAAAATTTTATATTTTTAGTTTAAGTTCATAATATATTTATTACATTCGTACCTTTAAACTTATTCCATTTTTCATATTCCCAATTTTTTTCTGCTACTGCAAGCTCATTTTTAGAATTTTAAAAATATTTTAATTTTTTGACATTTTCACCTGTACTATACATCAGGGTATTTTTCAGGTCGAAAATTTTATATTTTTAGTTTAAGTTCATAATATATTTATTACATTCGTACCATTAAACATATTCCATTTTTCATATTCCCAATTTTTTTCTGCTACTGCAAGCTCATTTTTAGAATTTTAAAAACATTTTCATTTTTTGACATTTTCACCTGTACTATACATCAGGGTATTTTTCAGGTCGAAAATTTTATATTTTTAGTTTAAGTTCATAATATATTTATTACATTCGTACCTTTAAACATATTCCATTTTTCATATTCCCAATTTTTTTCTGCTACTGCAAGCTCATTTTTAGAATTTTAAAAATATTTTAATTTTTTGACATTTTCACCTTTACTATCGAAAATTTTATATTTTTAGTTTAAGTTCATAATATATTTATTACATTCGTACCTTTAAACATATTCCATTTTTCATATTCCCAATTTTTTTCTGCTACTGCAAGCTCATTTTTAGAATTTTAAAAATATTTTAATTTTTTGACATTTTCACCTGTACTATACATCAGGGTATTTTTCAGGTCGAAAATTTTATATTTTTAGTTTAAGTTCATAATATATTTATTACATTCGTACCTTTAAACATATTCCATTTTTCATATTCCCAATTTTTTTCTGCTACTGCAAGCTCATTTTTAGAATTTTAAAAATATTTTAATTTTTTGACATTTTCACCTGTACTATACATCAGGGTATTTTTCAGGTCGAAAATTTTATATTTTTAGTTTAAGTTCATAATATATTTATTACATTCGTACCTTTAAACATATTCCATTTTTCATATTCCCAATTTTTTTCTGCTACTGCAAGCTCATTTTTAGAATTTTAAAAATATTTTAATTTTTTGACATTTTCACCTGTACTATACATCAGGGTATTTTTCAGGTCGAAAATTTTATATTTTTAGTTTAAGTTCATAATATATTTATTACATTCGTACCTTTAAACATATTCCATTTTTCATATTCCCAAATTTTTCTGCTACTGCAAGCTCATTTTTAGAATTTTAAAAATATTTTAATTTTTTGACATTTTCACCTGTACTATACATCAGGGTATTTTTCAGGTCGAAAATTTTATATTTTTAGTTTAAGTTCATAATATATTTATTACATTCGTACCTTTAAACATATTCCATTTTTCATATTCCCAATTTTTTTCTGCTACTGCAAGCTCATTTTTAGAATTTTAAAAATATTTTAATTTTTTGACATTTTCACCTGTACTATACATCAGGGTATTTTTCAGGTCGAAAATTTTATATTTTTAGTTTAAGTTCATAATATATTTATTACATTCGTACCTTTAAACATATTCCATTTTTCATATTCCCAATTTTTTTCTGCTACTGCAAGCTCATTTTTAGAATTTTAAAAATATTTTAATTTTTTGACATTTTCACCTGTACTATACATCAGGGTATTTTTCAGGTCGAAAATTTTATATTTTTAGTTTAAGTTCATAATATATTTATTACATTCGTACCTTTAAACATATTCCATTTTTCATATTCCCAATTTTTTTCTGCTACTGCAAGCTCATTTTTAGAATTTTAAAAATATTTTAATTTTTTGACATTTTCACCTTTACTATCGAAAATTTTATATTTTTAGTTTAAGTTCATAATATATTTATTACATTCGTACCTTTAAACATATTCCATTTTTCATATTCCCAATTTTTTTCTGCTACTGCAAGCTCATTTTTAGAATTTTAAAAATATTTTAATTTTTTGACATTTTCACCTGTACTATACATCAGGGTATTTTTCAGGTCGAAAATTTTATATTTTTAGTTTAAGTTCATAATATATTTATTACATTCGTACCTTTAAACATATTCCATTTTTCATATTCCCAATTTTTTTCTGCTACTGCAAGCTCATTTTTAGAATTTTAAAAATATTTTAATTTTTTGACATTTTCACCTGTACTATACATCAGGGTATTTTTCAGGTCGAAAATTTTATATTTTTAGTTTAAGTTCATAATATATTTATTACATTCGTACCTTTAAACATATTCCATTTTTCATATTCCCAATTTTTTTCTGCTACTGCAAGCTCATTTTTAGAATTTTAAAAATATTTTAATTTTTTGACATTTTCACCTGTACTATACATCAGGGTATTTTTCAGGTCGAAAATTTTATATTTTTAGTTTAAGTTCATAATATATTTATTACATTCGTACCTTTAAACATATTCCATTTTTCATATTCCCAAATTTTTCTGCTACTGCAAGCTCATTTTTAGAATTTTAAAAATATTTTAATTTTTTGACATTTTCACCTGTACTATACATCAGGGTATTTTTCAGGTCGAAAATTTTATATTTTTAGTTTAAGTTCATAATATATTTATTACATTCGTACCTTTAAACATATTCCATTTTTCATATTCCCAATTTTTTTCTGCTACTGCAAGCTCATTTTTAGAATTTTAAAAATATTTTAATTTTTTGACATTTTCACCTGTACTATACATCAGGGTATTTTTCAGGTCGAAAATTTTATATTTTTAGTTTAAGTTCATAATATATTTATTACATTCGTACCTTTAAACATATTCCATTTTTCATATTCCCAATTTTTTTCTGCTACTGCAAGCTCATTTTTAGAATTTTAAAAATATTTTAATTTTTTGACATTTTCACCTGTACTATACATCAGGGTATTTTTCAGGTCGAAAATTTTATATTTTTAGTTTAAGTTCATAATATATTTATTACATTCGTACCTTTAAACATATTCCATTTTTCATATTCCCAATTTTTTTCTGCTACTGCAAGCTCATTTTTAGAATTTTAAAAATATTTTAATTTTTTGACATTTTCACCTGTACTATACATCAGGGTATTTTTCAGGTCGAAAATTTTATATTTTTAGTTTAAGTTCATAATATATTTATTACATTCGTACCTTTAAACATATTCCATTTTTCATATTTCCAATTTTTTTCTGCTACTGCAAGCTCATTTTTAGAATTTTAAAAATATTTTAATTTTTTGACATTTTCACCTGTACTATACATCAGGGTATTTTTCAGGTCGAAAATTTTATATTTTTAGTTTAAGTTCATAATATATTTATTACATTCGTACCTTTAAACATATTCCATTTCTCATATTTCCAATTTTTTTCTGCTACTGCAAGCTCATTTTTAGAATTTTAAAAATATTTTAATTTTTTGACATTTTCACCTGTACTATACATCAGGGTATTTTTCAGGTCGAAAATTTTATATTTTTAGTTTAAGTTCATAATATATTTATTACATTCGTACCATTAAACCTATTCCATTTTTCATACTCCCAATTTTTTTCTGCTACTGCAAGCTCATTTTTAGAATTTTAAAAATATTTTAATTTTTTGACATTTTCACCTGTACTATACATCAGGGTATTTTTCAGGTCGAAAATTTTATATTTTTAGTTTAAGTTCATAATATATTTATTACATTCGTACCTTTAAACATATTCCATTTTTCATATTCCCAATTTTTTTCTGCTACTGCAAGCTCATTTTTAGAATTTTAAAAATATTTTAATTTTTTGACATTTTCACCTGTACTATACATCAGGGTATTTTTCAGGTCGAAAATTTTATATTTTTAGTTTAAGTTCATAATATATTTATTACATTCGTACCTTTAAACATATTCCATTTTTCATATTTCCAATTTTTTTCTGCTACTGCAAGCTCATTTTTAGAATTTAAAAAATATTTTAATTTTTTGACATTTTCACCTGTACTATACATCAGGGTATTTTTCAGGTCGAAAATTTTATATTTTTAGTTTAAGTTCATAATATATTTATTACATTCGTACCTTTAAACATATTCCATTTTTCATATTCCCAATTTTTTTCTGCTTCTGCAAGCGCATTTTTAGAATTTTAAAAATATTTTAATTTTTTGACATTTTCACCTGTACTATACATCAGGGTATTTTTCAGGTCGAAAATTTTATATTTTTAGTTTAAGTTCATAATATATTTATTACATTCGTACCTTTAAACATATTCCATTTTTCATATTCCCAATTTTTTTCTGCTACTGCAAGCTCATTTTTAGAATTTTAAAAATATTTTAATTTTTTGACATTTTCACCTGTACTATACATCAGGGTATTTTTCAGGTCGAAAATTTTATATTTTTAGTTTAAGTTCATAATATATTTATTACATTCGTACCTTTAAACATATTCCATTTTTCATATTCCCAATTTTTTTCTGCTTCTGCAAGCGCATTTTTAGAATTTTAAAAATATTTTAATTTTTTGACATTTTCACCTGTACTATACATCAGGGTATTTTTCAGGTCGAAAATTTTATATTTTTAGTTTAAGTTCATAATATATTTATTACATTCGTACCTTTAAACATATTCCATTTTTCATATTCCCAATTTTTTTCTGCTACTGCAAGCTCATTTTTAGAATTTTAAAAATATTTTAATTTTTTGACATTTTCACCTGTACTATACATCAGGGTATTTTTCAGGTCGAAAATTTTATATTTTTAGTTTAAGTTCATAATATATTTATTACATTCGTACCTTTAAACATATTCCATTTTTCATATTTCCAATTTTTTTCTGCTACTGCAAGCTCATTTTTAGAATTTTAAAAATATTTTAATTTTTTGACATTTTCACCTGTACTATACATCAGGGTATTTTTCAGGTCGAAAATTTTATATTTTTAGTTTAAGTTCATAATATATTTATTACATTCGTACCTTTAAACATATTCCATTTTTCATATTCCCAATTTTTTTCTGCTACTGCAAGCTCATTTTTAGAATTTTAAAAATATTTTAATTTTTTGACATTTTCACCTGTACTATACATCAGGGTATTTTTCAGGTCGAAAATTTTATATTTTTAGTTTAACTTAATAATATATTTATTACATTCGTACCTTTAAACATATTCCATTTTTCATATTTCCAATTTTATTCTGCTACTGCAAGCCCATTTTTAGAATTTTAAAAATATTTTCATTTTTTGACATTTTCACCAATCAGGGTATTTTTCAGGTCGAAAAATTTATATTTTTAGTTTAAGTTAATAATATATTTATTACATTCGCACCTTTAAACATATTCCATTTTTCATATTTCCAATTTTATTCTGCTACTGCAAGCCCATTTTTAGAATTTTAAAAATATTTTAATTTTTTGACATTTTCACCTGTACTATACATCAGGGTATTTTTCAGGTCGAAAATTTTATATTTTTAGTTTAAGTTCATAATATATTTATTACATTCGTACCTTTAAACATATTCCATTTCTCATATTTCCAATTTTTTTCTGCTACTGCAAGCTCATTTTTAGAATTTTAAAAATATTTTAATTTTTTGACATTTTCACCTGTACTGTACATCAAGGTATTTTTCAGGTCGAAAATTTTATATTTTTAGTTTAAGTTCATAATATATTTATTACATTCGTACCATTAAACATATTCCATTTTTCATATTCCCAATTTTTTTCTGCTACTGCAAGCTCATTTTTAGAATTTTAAAAATATTTTAATTTTTTGACATTTTCACCTGTACTATACATCAGGGTATTTTTCAGGTCGAAAATTTTATATTTTTAGTTTAAGTTCATAATATATTTATTACATTCGTACCTTTAAACATATTCCATTTTTCATATTCCCAATTTTTTTCTGCTACTGCAAGCTCATTTTTAGAATTTTAAAAATATTTTAATTTTTTGACATTTTCACCTGTACTATACATCAGGGTATTTTTCAGGTCGAAAATTTTATATTTTTAGTTTAAGTTCATAATATATTTATTACATTCGTACCTTTAAACATATTCCATTTTTCATATTTCCAATTTTTTTCTGCTACTGCAAGCTCATTTTTAGAATTTTAAAAATATTTTAATTTTTTGACATTTTCACCTGTACTATACATCAGGGTATTTTTCAGGTCGAAAATTTTATATTTTTAGTTTAAGTTCATAATATATTTATTACATTCGTACCTTTAAACATATTCCATTTTTCATATTTCCAATTTTTTTCTGCTACTGCAAGCTCATTTTTAGAATTTTAAAAATATTTTAATTTTTTGACATTTTCACCTGTACTATACATCAGGGTATTTTTCAGGTCGAAAATTTTATATTTTTAGTTTAAGTTCATAATATATTTATTACATTCGTACCTTTAAACATATTCCATTTTTCATATTCCCAATTTTTTTCTGCTACTGCAAGCTCATTTTTAGAATTTTAAAAATATTTTAATTTTTTGACATTTTCACCTGCACTATACATCAGGGTATTTTTCAGGTCGAAAATTTTATATTTTTAGTTTAAGTTCATAATATATTTATTACATTCGTAGCTTTAAACATATTCCATTTTTCATATTCCCAATTTTTTTCTGCTACTGCAAGCTCATTTTTAGAATTTTAAAAATATTTTAATTTTTTGACATTTTCACCTTTACTATCGAAAATTTTATATTTTTAGTTTAAGTTCATAATATATTTATTACATTCGTACCTTTAAACATATTCCATTTTTCATATTTCCAATTTTTTTCTGCTACTGCAAGCTCATTTTTAGAATTTTAAAAATATTTTAATTTTTTGACATTTTCACCTGTACTATACATCAGGGTATTTTTCAGGATGAAAAATTTATATTTTTAGTTTAAGTTCATAATATATTTATTACATTCGTACCTTTAAACATATTCCATTTTTCATATTTCCAATATTTTTCTGCTACTGCAAGCTCATTTTTAGAATTTTAAAAATATTTTAATTTTTTGACATTTTCACCTGTACTATACATCAGGGTATTTTTCAGGTCGAAAATTTTATATTTTTAGTTTAAGTTCATAATATATTTATTACATTCGTACCTTTAAACATATTCCATTTTTCATATTCCCAATTTTTTTCTGCTTCTGCAAGCGCATTTTTAGAATTTTAAAAATATTTTAATTTTTTGACATTTTCACCTGTACTATACATCAGGGTATTTTTCAGGTCGAAAATTTTATATTTTTAGTTTAAGTTCATAATATATTTATTACATTCGTACCTTTAAACATATTCCATTTTTCATATTCCCAATTTTTTTCTGCTTCTGTAAGCTCATTTTTAGAATTTTAAAAATATTTTAATTTTTTGACATTTTCACCTGTACTATACATCAGGGTATTTTTCAGGTCGAAAATTTTATATTTTTAGTTTAAGTTCATAATATATTTATTACATTCGTATCTTTAAACATATTCCATTTTTCATATTCCCAATTTTTTTCTGCTTCTGCAAGCTCATTTTTAGAATTTTAAAAATATTTTAATTTTTTGACATTTTCACCTGTACTATACATCAGGGTATTATTCAGGTCCAAAATTTTATATTTTTAGTTTAAGTTCATAATATATTTATTACATTCGTACCTTTAAACATATTCCATTTTTCATATTCCCAATTTTTTTCTGCTTTTGCAAGGTCATTTTTAGAATTTTAAAAATATTTTAATTTTTTGACATTTTCACCTGTACTATACATCAGGGTATTTTTCAGGTCGAAAATTTTATAGTTTTAGTTTAAGTTCATAATATATTTATTACATTCGTACCTTTAAACATATTCCATTTTTCATATTTCCAATTTTTTTTCTGCTACTGCAAGCTCATTTTTAGAATTTTAAAAATATTTTAATTTTTTGACATTTTCACCTGTACTATACATCAGGGTATTTTTCAGGTTGAAAATTGTATAGTTTTAGTTTAAGTTCATAATATATTTATTACATTCGTACCTTTAAACATATTCCATTTTTCATATTCCCAATTTTTTTCTGCTACTGCAAGGTCATTTTTAGAATTTTAAAAATATTTTAATTTTTGACATTTTCACCTGTACTATACATCAGGGTATTTTTCAGGTCGAAAATTTTATATTTTTAGTTTAAGTTCATAATATATTTATTACATTCGTACCTTTAAACATATTCCATTTTTCATATTTCCAATTTTTTTCTGCTACTGCAAGCTCATTTTTAGAATTTTAAAAATATTTTAATTTTTTGACATTTTCACCTGTACTATACATCAGGGTATTTTTCAGGTCGAAAATTTTATATTTTTAGTTTAAGTTCATAATATATTTATTACATTCGTACCTTTAAACATATTCCATTTTTCATATTTCCAATTTTTTTCTGCTACTGCAAGCTCATTTTTAGAATTTTAAAAATATTGTAATTTTTTGACATTTTCACCTGTACTATACATCAGGGTATTTTTCAGGTCGAAAATTTTATATTTTTAGTTTAAGTTCATAATATATTTATTACATTCGTACCTTTAAACATATTCCATTTTTCATATTCACAATTTTTTTCTGCTTTTGCAAGGTCATTTTTAGAATTTTAAAAATATTTTAATTTTTTGACATTTTCACCTGTACTATACATCAGGGTATTTTTCAGGTCGAAAATTTTATAGTTTTAGTTTAAGTTCATAATATATTTATTACATTCGTACCTTTAAACATATTCCATTTTTCATATTTCCAATTTTTTTCTGCTTCTGCAAGCTCATTTTTAGAATTTTAAAAATATTTTAATTTTTTGACATTTTCACCTGTACTATACATCAGGGTATTTTTCAGGATGAAAATTTTATATTTTTAGTTTAAGTTCATAATATATTTATTACATTCGTACCTTTAAACATATTCCATTTTTCATATTTCCAATTTTTTTCTGCTACTGCAAGGTCATTTTTAGAATTTTAAAAATATTTTAATTTTTTGTCATTTTCACCTGTACTATACATCAGGGTATTTTTCAGGTCGAAAATTTTATATTTTTAGTTTAAGTTCATAATATATTTATTACATTCGTACCTTTAAACATATTCCATTTTTCATATTTCCAATTTTTTTTCTGCTACTGCAAGCTCATTTTTAGAATTTTAAAAATATTTTAATTTTTTGACATTTTCACCTGTACTATACATCAGGGTATTTTTCAGGTCGAAAATTTTATATTTTTAGTTTAAGTTCATAATATATTTATTACATTCGTACCTTTAAACATATTCCATTTTTCATATTCCCAATTTTTTTCTGCTACTGCAAGCTCATTTTTAGAATTTTAAAAATATTTTAATTTTTTGACATTTTCACCTGTACTATACATCAGGGTATTTTTCAGGTCGAAAATTTTATATTTTTAGTTTAAGTTCATAATATATTTATTACATTCGTACCTTTAAACATATTCCATTTTTCATATTCCCAATTTTTTTCTGCTACTGCAAGCTCATTTTTAGAATTTTAAAAATATTTTAATTTTTTGACATTTTCACCTGTACTATACATCAGGGTATTTTTCAGGTCGAAAATTTTATATTTTTAGTTTAAGTTCATAATATATTTATTACATTCGTACCTTTAAACATATTCCATTTTTCATATTCCCAATTTTTTTCTGCTACTGCAAGCTCATTTTTAGAATTTTAAAAATATTTTAATTTTTTGACATTTTCACCTGTACTATACATCAGGGTATTTTTCAGGTCGAAAATTTTATATTTTTAGTTTAAGTTCATAATATATTTATTACATTCGTACCTTTAAACATATTCCATTTTTCATATTTCCAATTTTTTTCTGCTACTGCAAGCTCATTTTTAGAATTTTAAAAATATTTTAATTTTTTGACATTTTCACCTGTACTATACATCAGGGTATTTTTCAGGTCGAAAATTTTATATTTTTAGTTTAAGTTCATAATATATTTATTACATTCGTACCTTTAAACATATTCCATTTCTCATATTTCCAATTTTTTTCTGCTACTGCAAGCTCATTTTTAGAATTTTAAAAATATTTTAATTTTTTGACATTTTCACCTGTACTATACATCAGGGTATTTTTCAGGTCGAAAATTTTATATTTTTAGTTTAAGTTCATAATATATTTATTACATTCGTACCATTAAACCTATTCCATTTTTCATACTCCCAATTTTTTTCTGCTACTGCAAGCTCATTTTTAGAATTTTAAAAATATTTTAATTTTTTGACATTTTCACCTGTACTATACATCAGGGTATTTTTCAGGTCGAAAATTTTATATTTTTAGTTTAAGTTCATAATATATTTATTACATTCGTACCTTTAAACATATTCCATTTTTCATATTCCCAATTTTTTTCTGCTACTGCAAGCTCATTTTTAGAATTTTAAAAATATTTTAATTTTTTGACATTTTCACCTGTACTATACATCAGGGTATTTTTCAGGTCGAAAATTTTATATTTTTAGTTTAAGTTCATAATATATTTATTACATTCGTACCTTTAAACATATTCCATTTTTCATATTTCCAATTTTTTTTCTGCTACTGCAAGCTCATTTTTAGAATTTTAAAAATATTTTAATTTTTTGACATTTTCACCTGTACTATACATCAGGGTATTTTTCAGGTCGAAAATTTTATATTTTTAGTTTAAGTTCATAATATATTTATTACATTCGTACCTTTAAACATATTCCATTTTTCATATTCCCAATTTTTTTCTGCTACTGCAAGCTCATTTTTAGAATTTTAAAAATATTTTAATTTTTTGACATTTTCACCTGTACTATACATCAGGGTATTTTTCAGGTCGAAAATTTTATATTTTTAGTTTAAGTTCATAATATATTTATTACATTCGTACCTTTAAACATATTCCATTTTTCATATTCCCAATTTTTTTCTGCTACTGCAAGCTCATTTTTAGAATTTTAAAAATATTTTAATTTTTTGACATTTTCACCTGTACTATACATCAGGGTATTTTTCAGGTCGAAAATTTTATATTTTTAGTTTAAGTTCATAATATATTTATTACATTCGTACCTTTAAACATATTCCATTTTTCATATTCCCAATTTTTTTCTGCTACTGCAAGCTCATTTTTAGAATTTTAAAAATATTTTAATTTTTTGACATTTTCACCTGTACTATACATCAGGGTATTTTTCAGGTCGAAAATTTTATATTTTTAGTTTAAGTTCATAATATATTTATTACATTCGTACCTTTAAACATATTCCATTTTTCATATTTCCAATTTTTTTCTGCTACTGCAAGCTCATTTTTAGAATTTTAAAAATATTTTAATTTTTTGACATTTTCACCTGTACTATACATCAGGGTATTTTTCAGGTCGAAAATTTTATATTTTTAGTTTAAGTTCATAATATATTTATTACATTCGTACCTTTAAACATATTCCATTTCTCATATTTCCAATTTTTTTCTGCTACTGCAAGCTCATTTTTAGAATTTTAAAAATATTTTAATTTTTTGACATTTTCACCTGTACTATACATCAGGGTATTTTTCAGGTCGAAAATTTTATATTTTTAGTTTAAGTTCATAATATATTTATTACATTCGTACCATTAAACCTATTCCATTTTTCATACTCCCAATTTTTTTCTGCTACTGCAAGCTCATTTTTAGAATTTTAAAAATATTTTAATTTTTTGACATTTTCACCTGTACTATACATCAGGGTATTTTTCAGGTCGAAAATTTTATATTTTTAGTTTAAGTTCATAATATATTTATTACATTCGTACCTTTAAACATATTCCATTTTTCATATTCCCAATTTTTTTCTGCTACTGCAAGCTCATTTTTAGAATTTTAAAAATATTTTAATTTTTTGACATTTTCACCTGTACTATACATCAGGGTATTTTTCAGGTCGAAAATTTTATATTTTTAGTTTAAGTTCATAATATATTTATTACATTCGTAGCTTTAAACATATTCCATTTTTCATATTCCCAATTTTTTTTCTGCTACTGCAAGCTCATTTTTAGAATTTTAAAAATATTTTAATTTTTTGACATTTTCACCTGTACTATACATCAGGGTATTTTTCAGGTCGAAAATTTTATATTTTTAGTTTAAGTTCATAATATATTTATTACATTCGTACCTTTAAACATATTCCATTTTTCATATTCCCAATTTTTTTCTGCTTCTGCAAGGTCATTTTTAGAATTTTAAAAATATTTTAATTTTTTTGACATTTTCACCTGTACTATACCATCAGGGTATTTTTCAGGTCGAAAATTTTATATTTTTAGTTTAAGTTCATAATATATTTATTACATTCGTACCTTTAAACATATTCCATTTTTCATATTCCCAATTTTTTTCTGCTTCTGCAAGCTCATTTTTAGAATTTTAAAAATATTTTAATTTTTTGACTTTTTCACCTGTACTATACATCAGGGTATTTTTCAGGTCAAAAATTTTATATTTTTAGTTTAAGTTCATAATATATTTATTACATTCGTACCTTTAAACATATTCCATTTTTCATATTTCCAATATTTTTCTGCTACTGCAAGCTCATTTTTAGAATTTTAAAAATATTTTAATTTTTTGACATTTTCACCTGTACTATACATCAGGGTATTTTTCAGGTCGAAAATTTTATCTTTTTAGTTTAAGTTCATAATATATTTATTACATTCGTACCTTTAAACATATTCCATTTTTCATATTCCCAATTTTTTTCTGCTTCTGCAAGCTCATTTTTAGAATTTTAAAAATATTTTAATTTTTTGACATTTTCACCTGTACTATACATCAGGGTATTTTTCAGGTCGAAAATTTTATATTTTTAGTTTAAGTTCATAATATATTTATTACATTCGTACATTTAAACATATTCCATTTTTCATATTTCCAATTTTTTTCTGCTACTGCAAGCTCATTTTTAGAATTTTAAAAATATTTTAATTTTTTGACATTTTCACCTGTACTATACATCAGGGTATTTTTCAGGTCGAAAATTTTATATTTTTAGTTTAAGTTCATAATATATTTATTACATTCGTACCTTTAAACATATTCCATTTTTCATATTCCCAATTTTTTTCTGCTTCTGCAAGGTCATTTTTAGAATTTTAAAAATATTTTAATTTTTTGACATTTTCACCTGTACTATACATCAGGGTATTTTTCAGGTCGAAAATTTTATATTTTTAGTTTAAGTTCATAATATATTTATTACATTCGTACCTTTAAACATATTCCATTTTTCATATTCCCAATTTTTTTCTGCTACTGCAAGCTCATTTTTAGAATTTTAAAAATATTTTAATTTTTTGACATTTTCACCTGTACTATACATCAGGGTATTTTTCAGGTCGAAAATTTTATATTTTTAGTTTAAGTTCATAATATATTTATTACATTCGTACCTTTAAACATATTCCATTTTTCATATTCCCAATTTTTTTCTGCTTCTGCAAGCTCATTTTTAGAATTTTAAAAATATTTTAATTTTTTGACATTTTCACCTGTACTATACATCAGGGTATTTTTCAGGTCGAAAATTTTATATTTTTAGTTTAAGTTCATAATATATTTATTACATTCGTACCTTTAAACATATTCCATTTTTCATATTCCCAATTTTTTTCTGCTTCTGCAAGCTCATTTTTAGAATTTTAAAAATATTTTAATTTTTTGACATTTTCACCTGTACTATACATCAGGGTATTTTTCAGGTCGAAAATTTTATATTTTTAGTTTAAGTTCATAATATATTTATTACATTCGTACCTTTAAACATATTCCATTTTTCATATTCCCAATTTTTTTCTGCTTCTGCAAGCTCATTTTTAGAATTTTAAAAATATTTTAATTTTTTGACATTTTCACCTGTACTATACATCAGGGTATTTTTCAGGATGAAAATTTTATATTTTTAGTTTAAGTTCATAATATATTTATTACATTCGTACCTTTAAACATATTCCATTTTTCATATTCCCAATTTTTTTCTGCTTTTGCAAGGTCATTTTTAGAATTTTAAAAATATTTTAATTTTTTGACATTTTCACCTGTACTATACATCAGGGTATTTTTCAGGTCGAAAATTTTATAGTTTTAGTTTAAGTTCATAATATATTTATTACATTCGTACCTTTAAACATATTCCATTTTTCATATTCCCAATTTTTTTTCTGCTACTGCAAGCTCATTTTTAGAATTTTAAAAATATTTTAATTTTTTGACATTTTCACCTGTACTATACATCAGGGTATTTTTCAGGTCGAAAATTTTATATTTTTAGTTTAAGTTCATAATATATTTATTACATTCGTACCATTAAACATATTCCATTTTTCATATTTCCAATTTTTTTCTGATACTGCAAGCTCATTTTTAGAATTTTAAAAATATTTTAATTTTTTGACATTTTCACCTGTACTATACATCAGGGTATTTTTCAGGTCGAAAATTTTATATTTTTAGTTTAAGTTCATAATATATTTATTACATTCGTACCTTTAAACATATTCCATTTTTCATATTCCCAATTTTTTTCTGCTACTGCAAGCTCATTTTTAGAATTTTAAAAATATTTTAATTTTTTGACATTTTCACCTTTACTATCGAAAATTTTATATTTTTAGTTTAAGTTCATAATATATTTATTACATTCGTACCTTTAAACATATTCCATTTTTCATATTTCCAATTTTTTTCTGCTACTGCAAGCTCATTTTTAGAATTTTAAAAATATTTTAATTTTTTGACATTTTCACCTGTACTATACATCAGGGTATTTTTCAGGTCGAAAATTTTATAGTTTTAGTTTAAGTTCATAATATATTTATTACATTCGTACCTTTAAACATATTCCATTTTTCATATTTCCAATTTTTTTCTGCTACTGCAAGCTCATTTTTAGAATTTTAAAAATATTTTAATTTTTTGACATTTTCACCTGTACTATACATCAGGGTATTTTTCAGGTCGAAAATTTTATATTTTTAGTTTAAGTTCATAATATATTTATTACATTCGTACCTTTAAACATATTCCATTTTTCATATTCCCAATTTTTTTCTGCTACTGCAAGCTCATTTTTAGAATTTTAAAAATATTTTAATTTTTTGGCATTTTCACCTGTACTATACATCAGGGTATTTTTCAGGTCGAAAATTTTATATTTTTAGTTTAAGTTCATAATATATTTATTACATTCGTACCTTTAAACATATTCCATTTTTCATATTCCCAATTTTTTTCTGCTACTGCAAGCTCATTTTTAGAATTTTAAAAATATTTTAATTTTTTGACATTTTCACCTTTACTATCGAAAATTTTATATTTTTAGTTTAAGTTCATAATATATTTATTACATTCGTACCTTTAAACATATTCCATTTTTCATAGTCCCAATTTTTTTCTGCTACTGCAAGCTCATTTTTAGAATTTTAAAAATATTTTAATTTTTTGACATTTTCACCTGTACTATACATCAGGGTATTTTTCAGGTCGAAAATTTTATATTTTTAGTTTAAGTTCATAATATATTTATTACATTCGTACCTTTAAACATATTCCATTTTTCATATTCCCAATTTTTTTCTGCTACTGCAAGCTCATTTTTAGAATTTTAAAAATATTTTAATTTTTTGACATTTTCACCTTTACTACCGAAAATTTTATATTTTTAGTTTAAGTTCATAATATATTTATTACATTCGTACCTTTAAACATATTCCATTTTTCATATTCCCAATTTTTTTCTGCTACTGCAAGCTCATTTTTAGAATTTTAAAAATATTTTAATTTTTTGACATTTTCACCTGTACTATACATCAGGGTATTTTTCAGGTCGAAAATTTTATATTTTTAGTTTAAGTTCATAATATATTTATTACATTCGTACCTTTAAACATATTCCATTTTTCATATTCCCAATTTTTTTCTGCTACTGCAAGCTCATTTTTAGAATTTTAAAAATATTTTAATTTTTTGACATTTTCACCTGTACTATACATCAGGGTATTTTTCAGGTCGAAAATTTTATATTTTTAGTTTAAGTTCATAATATATTTATTACATTCGTACCTTTAAACATATTCCATTTTTCATATTCCCAATTTTTTTCTGCTACTGCAAGCTCATTTTTAGAATTTTAAAAATATTTTAATTTTTTGACATTTTCACCTGTACTATACATCAGGGTATTTTTCAGGTCGAAAATTTTATATTTTTAGTTTAAGTTCATAATATATTTATTACATTCGTACCTTTAAACATATTCCATTTCTCATATTTCCAATTTTTTTCTGCTACTGCAAGCTCATTTTTAGAATTTTAAAAATATTTTAATTTTTTGACATTTTCACCTGTACTATACATCAGGGTATTTTTCAGGTCGAAAATTTTATATTTTTAGTTTAAGTTCATAATATATTTATTACATTCGTACCATTAAACCTATTCCATTTTTCATACTCCCAATTTTTTTCTGCTACTGCAAGCTCATTTTTAGAATTTTAAAAATATTTTAATTTTTTGACATTTTCACCTGTACTATACATCAGGGTATTTTTCAGGTCGAAAATTTTATATTTTTAGTTTAAGTTCATAATATATTTATTACATTCGTACCTTTAAACATATTCCATTTTTCATATTCCCAATTTTTTTCTGCTACTGCAAGCTCATTTTTAGAATTTTAAAAATATTGTAATTTTTTGACATTTTCACCTGTACTATACATCAGGGTATTTTTCAGGTCGAAAAATTTATATTTTTAGTTTAAGTTCATAATATATTTATTACATTCGTACCCTTAAACATATTCCATTTTTCATATTCCCAATTTTTTTCTGCTACTGCAAGCTCATTTTTAGAATTTTAAAAATATTTTAATTTTTTGACATTTTCACCTGTACTATACATCAGGGTATTTTTCAGGTCGAAAATTTTATATTTTTAGTTTAAGTTCATAATATATTTATTACATTCGTACCTTTAAACATATTCCATTTTTCATATTTCCAATTTTTTTCTGCTACTGCAAGCTCATTTTTAGAATTTAAAAAATATTTTAATTTTTTGACATTTTCACCTGTACTATACATCAGGGTATTTTTCAGGTCGAAAATTTTATATTTTTAGTTTAAGTTCATAATATATTTATTACATTCGTACCTTTAAACATATTCCATTTTTCATATTCCCAATTTTTTTCTGCTACTGCAAGCTCATTTTTAGAATTTTAAAAATATTTTAATTTTTTGACATTTTCACCTGTACTATACATCAGGGTATTTTTCAGGTCGAAAATTTTATATTTTTAGTTTAAGTTCATAATATATTTATTACATTCGTACCTTTAAACATATTCCATTTTTCATATTTCCAATTTTTTTCTGCTACTGCAAGCTCATTTTTAGAATTTTAAAAATATTTTAATTTTTTGACATTTTCACCTGTACTATACATCAGGGTATTTTTCAGGTCGAAAATTTTATATTTTTAGTTTAAGTTCATAATATATTTATTACATTCGTACCTTTAAACATATTCCATTTTTCATATTCCGAATTTTTTTCTGCTACTGCAAGCTCATTTTTAGAATTTTAAAAATATTTTAATTTTTTGACATTTTCACCTGTACTGTACATCAAGGTATTTTTCAGGTCGAAAATTTTATATTTTTAGTTTAAGTTCATAATATATTTATTACATTCGTACCATTAAACATATTCCATTTTTCATATTCCCAATTTTTTTCTGCTACTGCAAGCTCATTTTTAGAATTTTAAAAATATTTTAATTTTTTGACATTTTCACCTGTACTATACATCAGGGTATTTTTCAGGTTGAAAATTTTATATTTTTAGTTTAAGTTCATAATATATTTATTACATTCGTACCTTTAAACATATTCCATTTTTCATATTCCCAATTTTTTTCTGCTACTGCAAGCTCATTTTTAGAATTTTAAAAATATTTTAATTTTTTGACATTTTCACCTGTACTATACATCAGGGTATTTTTCAGGTCGAAAATTTTATATTTTTAGTTTAAGTTCATAATATATTTATTACATTCGTACCTTTAAACATATTCCATTTTTCATATTCCCAATTTTTTTCTGCTACTGCAAGCTCATTTTTAGAATTTTAAAAATATTTTAATTTTTTGACATTTTCACCTGTACTATACATCAGGGTATTTTTCAGGTCGAAAATTTTATATTTTTAGTTTAAGTTCATAATATATTTATTACATTCGTACCTTTAAACATATTCCATTTTTCATATTTCCAATTTTTTTCTGCTACTGCAAGCTCATTTTTAGAATTTTAAAAATATTTTAATTTTTTGACATTTTCACCTGTACTATACATCAGGGTATTTTTCAGGTCGAAAATTTTATATTTTTAGTTTAAGTTCATAATATATTTATTACATTCGTACCTTTAAACATATTCCATTTTTCATATTTCCAATTTTTTTCTGCTACTGCAAGCTCATTTTTAGAATTTTAAAAATATTTTAATTTTTTGACATTTTCACCTGTACTATACATCAGGGTATTTTTCAGGTCGAAAATTTTATATTTTTAGTTTAAGTTCATAATATATTTATTACATTCGTACCTTTAAACATATTCCATTTTTCATATTCCCAATTTTTTTCTGCTACTGCAAGCTCATTTTTAGAATTTTAAAAATATTTTAATTTTTTGACATTTTCACCTGCACTATACATCAGGGTATTTTTCAGGTCGAAAATTTTATATTTTTAGTTTAAGTTCATAATATATTTATTACATTCGTACCTTTAAACATATTCCATTTTTCATATTCCCAATTTTTTTCTGCTACTGCAAGCTCATTTTTAGAATTTTAAAAATATTTTAATTTTTTGACATTTTCACCTTTACTATCGAAAATTTTATATTTTTAGTTTAAGTTCATAATATATTTATTACATTCGTACCTTTAAACATATTCCATTTTTCATATTTCCAATTTTTTTCTGCTACTGCAAGCTCATTTTTAGAATTTTAAAAATATTTTAATTTTTTGACATTTTCACCTGTACTATACATCAGGGTATTTTTCAGGTCGAAAATTTTATATTTTTAGTTTAAGTTCATAATATATTTATTACATTCGTACCTTTAAACATATTCCATTTTTCATATTCCCAATTTTTTTCTGCTACTGCAAGCTCATTTTTAGAATTTTAAAAATATTTTAATTTTTTGGCATTTTCACCTGTACTATACATCAGGGTATTTTTCAGGTCGAAAATTTTATATTTTTAGTTTAAGTTCATAATATATTTATTACATTCGTACCTTTAAACATATTCCATTTTTCATATTCCCAATTTTTTTCTGCTACTGCAAGCTCATTTTTAGAATTTTAAAAATATTTTAATTTTTTGACATTTTCACCTTTACTATCGAAAATTTTATATTTTTAGTTTAAGTTCATAATATATTTATTACATTCGTACCTTTAAACATATTCCATTTTTCATATTCCCAATTTTTTTCTGCTACTGCAAGCTCATTTTTAGAATTTTAAAAATATTTTAATTTTTTGACATTTTCACCTGTACTATACATCAGGGTATTTTTCAGGTCGAAAATTTTATATTTTTAGTTTAAGTTCATAATATATTTATTACATTCGTACCTTTAAACATATTCCATTTTTCATATTCCCAATTTTTTTCTGCTACTGCAAGCTCATTTTTAGAATTTTAAAAATATTTTAATTTTTTGACATTTTCACCTGTACTATACATCAGGGTATTTTTCAGGTCGAAAATTTTATATTTTTAGTTTAAGTTCATAATATATTTATTACATTCGTACCTTTAAACATATTCCATTTTTCATATTCCCAAATTTTTCTGCTACTGCAAGCTCATTTTTAGAATTTTAAAAATATTTTAATTTTTTGACATTTTCACCTGTACTATACATCAGGGTATTTTTCAGGTCGAAAATTTTATATTTTTAGTTTAAGTTCATAATATATTTATTACATTCGTACCTTTAAACATATTCCATTTTTCATATTCCCAATTTTTTTCTGCTTCTGCAAGCTCATTTTTAGAATTTTAAAAATATTTTAATTTTTTGACATTTTCACCTGTACTATACATCAGGGTATTTTTCAGGATGAAAATTTTATAATTTTAGTTTAAGTTCATAATATATTTATTACATTCTTACCTTTAAACATATTCCATTTTTCATATTTCCAATTTTTTTCTGCTACTGCAAGCTCATTTTTAGAATTTTAAAAATATTTTAATTTTTTGACATTTTCACCTTTACTATCGAAAATTTTATATTTTTAGTTTAAGTTCATAATATATTTATTACATTCGTACCTTTAAACATATTCCATTTTTCATATTCCCAATTTTTTTCTGCTACTGCAAGCTCATTTTTAGAATTTTAAAAATATTTTAATTTTTTGACATTTTCACCTGTACTATACATCAGGGTATTTTTCAGGTCGAAAATTTTATATTTTTAGTTTAAGTTCATAATATATTTATTACATTCGTACCTTTAAACATATTCCATTTTTCATATTCCCAATTTTTTTCTGCTACTGCAAGCTCATTTTTAGAATTTTAAAAATATTTTAATTTTTTGACATTTTCACCTGTACTATACATCAGGGTATTTTTCAGGTCGAAAATTTTATATTTTTAGTTTAAGTTCATAATATATTTATTACATTTGTACCTTTAAACATATTCCATTTTTCATATTCCCAATTTTTTTCTGCTACTGCAAGCTCATTTTTAGAATTTTAAAAATATTTTAATTTTTTGACATTTTCACCTGTACTATACATCAGGGTATTTTTCAGGTCGAAAATTTTATATTTTTAGTTTAAGTTCATAATATATTTATTACATTCGTACCTTTAAACATATTCCATTTTTCATATTCCCAATTTTTTTCTGCTACTGCAAGCTCATTTTTAGAATTTTAAAAATATTTTAATTTTTTGACATTTTCACCTGTACTATACATCAGGGTATTTTTCAGGTCGAAAATTTTATATTTTTAGTTTAAGTTCATAATATATTTATTACATTCGTACCTTTAAACATATTCCATTTTTCATATTCCCAATTTTTTTCTACTACTGCAAGCTCATTTTTAGAATTTTAAAAATATTTTAATTTTTTGACATTTTCACCTGTACTATACATCAGGGTATTTTTCAGGTCGAAAATTTTATATTTTTAGTTTAAGTTCATAATATATTTATTACATTCGTACCTTTAAACTTATTCCATTTTTCATATTCCCAATTTTTTTCTGCTACTGCAAGCTCATTTTTAGAATTTTAAAAATATTTTAATTTTTTGACATTTTCACCTGTACTATACATCAGGGTATTTTTCAGGTCGAAAATTTTATATTTTTAGTTTAAGTTCATAATATATTTATTACATTCGTACCATTAAACATATTCCATTTTTCATATTCCCAATTTTTTTCTGCTACTGCAAGCTCATTTTTAGAATTTTAAAAACATTTTCATTTTTTGACATTTTCACCTGTACTATACATCAGGGTATTTTTCAGGTCGAAAATTTTATATTTTTAGTTTAAGTTCATAATATATTTATTACATTCGTACCTTTAAACATATTCCATTTTTCATATTCCCAATTTTTTTCTGCTACTGCAAGCTCATTTTTAGAATTTTAAAAATATTTTAATTTTTTGACATTTTCACCTTTACTATCGAAAATTTTATATTTTTAGTTTAAGTTCATAATATATTTATTACATTCGTACCTTTAAACATATTCCATTTTTCATATTCCCAATTTTTTTCTGCTACTGCAAGCTCATTTTTAGAATTTTAAAAATATTTTAATTTTTTGACATTTTCACCTGTACTATACATCAGGGTATTTTTCAGGTCGAAAATTTTATATTTTTAGTTTAAGTTCATAATATATTTATTACATTCGTACCTTTAAACATATTCCATTTTTCATATTCCCAATTTTTTTCTGCTACTGCAAGCTCATTTTTAGAATTTTAAAAATATTTTAATTTTTTGACATTTTCACCTGTACTATACATCAGGGTATTTTTCAGGTCGAAAATTTTATATTTTTAGTTTAAGTTCATAATATATTTATTACATTCGTACCTTTAAACATATTCCATTTTTCATATTCCCAAATTTTTCTGCTACTGCAAGCTCATTTTTAGAATTTTAAAAATATTTTAATTTTTTGACATTTTCACCTGTACTATACATCAGGGTATTTTTCAGGTCGAAAATTTTATATTTTTAGTTTAAGTTCATAATATATTTATTACATTCGTACCTTTAAACATATTCCATTTTTCATATTCCCAATTTTTTTCTGCTACTGCAAGCTCATTTTTAGAATTTTAAAAATATTTTAATTTTTTGACATTTTCACCTGTACTATACATCAGGGTATTTTTCAGGTCGAAAATTTTATATTTTTAGTTTAAGTTCATAATATATTTATTACATTCGTACCTTTAAACATATTCCATTTTTCATATTCCCAATTTTTTTCTGCTACTGCAAGCTCATTTTTAGAATTTTAAAAATATTTTAATTTTTTGACATTTTCACCTGTACTATACATCAGGGTATTTTTCAGGTCGAAAATTTTATATTTTTAGTTTAAGTTCATAATATATTTATTACATTCGTACCTTTAAACATATTCCATTTTTCATATTCCCAATTTTTTTCTGCTACTGCAAGCTCATTTTTAGAATTTTAAAAATATTTTAATTTTTTGACATTTTCACCTGTACTATACATCAGGGTATTTTTCAGGTCGAAAATTTTATATTTTTAGTTTAAGTTCATAATATATTTATTACATTCGTACCTTTAAACATATTCCATTTTTCATATTTCCAATTTTTTTCTGCTACTGCAAGCTCATTTTTAGAATTTAAAAAATATTTTAATTTTTTGACATTTTCACCTGTACTATACATCAGGGTATTTTTCAGGTCGAAAATTTTATATTTTTAGTTTAAGTTCATAATATATTTATTACATTCGTACCTTTAAACATATTCCATTTTTCATATTCCCAATTTTTTTCTGCTTCTGCAAGCGCATTTTTAGAATTTTAAAAATATTTTAATTTTTTGACATTTTCACCTGTACTATACATCAGGGTATTTTTCAGGTCGAAAATTTTATATTTTTAGTTTAAGTTCATAATATATTTATTACATTCGTACCTTTAAACATATTCCATTTTTCATATTCCCAATTTTTTTCTGCTACTGCAAGCTCATTTTTAGAATTTTAAAAATATTTTAATTTTTTGACATTTTCACCTGTACTATACATCAGGGTATTTTTCAGGTCGAAAATTTTATATTTTTAGTTTAAGTTCATAATATATTTATTACATTCGTACCTTTAAACATATTCCATTTTTCATATTCCCAATTTTTTTCTGCTTCTGCAAGCGCATTTTTAGAATTTTAAAAATATTTTAATTTTTTGACATTTTCACCTGTACTATACATCAGGGTATTTTTCAGGTCGAAAATTTTATATTTTTAGTTTAAGTTCATAATATATTTATTACATTCGTACCTTTAAACATATTCCATTTTTCATATTCCCAATTTTTTTCTGCTACTGCAAGCTCATTTTTAGAATTTTAAAAATATTTTAATTTTTTGACATTTTCACCTGTACTATACATCAGGGTATTTTTCAGGTCGAAAATTTTATATTTTTAGTTTAAGTTCATAATATATTTATTACATTCGTACCTTTAAACATATTCCATTTTTCATATTTCCAATTTTTTTCTGCTACTGCAAGCTCATTTTTAGAATTTTAAAAATATTTTAATTTTTTGACATTTTCACCTGTACTATACATCAGGGTATTTTTCAGGTCGAAAATTTTATATTTTTAGTTTAACTTAATAATATATTTATTACATTCGTACCTTTAAACATATTCCATTTTTCATATTTCCAATTTTATTCTGCTACTGCAAGCCCATTTTTAGAATTTTAAAAATATTTTCATTTTTTGACATTTTCACCAATCAGGGTATTTTTCAGGTCGAAAAATTTATATTTTTAGTTTAAGTTAATAATATATTTATTACATTCGCACCTTTAAACATATTCCATTTTTCATATTTCCAATTTTATTCTGCTACTGCAAGCCCATTTTTAGAATTTTAAAAATATTTTAATTTTTTGACATTTTCACCTGTACTATACATCAGGGTATTTTTCAGGTCGAAAATTTTATATTTTTAGTTTAAGTTCATAATATATTTATTACATTCGTACCTTTAAACATATTCCATTTCTCATATTTCCAATTTTTTTCTGCTACTGCAAGCTCATTTTTAGAATTTTAAAAATATTTTAATTTTTTGACATTTTCACCTGTACTGTACATCAAGGTATTTTTCAGGTCGAAAATTTTATATTTTTAGTTTAAGTTCATAATATATTTATTACATTCGTACCATTAAACATATTCCATTTTTCATATTCCCAATTTTTTTCTGCTACTGCAAGCTCATTTTTAGAATTTTAAAAATATTTTAATTTTTTGACATTTTCACCTGTACTATACATCAGGGTATTTTTCAGGTCGAAAATTTTATATTTTTAGTTTAAGTTCATAATATATTTATTACATTCGTACCTTTAAACATATTCCATTTTTCATATTTCCAATTTTTTTCTGCTACTGCAAGCTCATTTTTAGAATTTTAAAAATATTTTAATTTTTTGACATTTTCACCTGTACTATACATCAGGGTATTTTTCAGGTCGAAAATTTTATATTTTTAGTTTAAGTTCATAATATATTTATTACATTCGTACCTTTAAACATATTCCATTTTTCATATTCCCAATTTTTTTCTGCTACTGCAAGCTCATTTTTAGAATTTTAAAAATATTTTAATTTTTTGACATTTTCACCTGCACTATACATCAGGGTATTTTTCAGGTCGAAAATTTTATATTTTTAGTTTAAGTTCATAATATATTTATTACATTCGTAGCTTTAAACATATTCCATTTTTCATATTCCCAATTTTTTTCTGCTACTGCAAGCTCATTTTTAGAATTTTAAAAATATTTTAATTTTTTGACATTTTCACCTTTACTATCGAAAATTTTATATTTTTAGTTTAAGTTCATAATATATTTATTACATTCGTACCTTTAAACATATTCCATTTTTCATATTTCCAATTTTTTTCTGCTACTGCAAGCTCATTTTTAGAATTTTAAAAATATTTTAATTTTTTGACATTTTCACCTGTACTATACATCAGGGTATTTTTCAGGATGAAAAATTTATATTTTTAGTTTAAGTTCATAATATATTTATTACATTCGTACCTTTAAACATATTCCATTTTTCATATTTCCAATATTTTTCTGCTACTGCAAGCTCATTTTTAGAATTTTAAAAATATTTTAATTTTTTGACATTTTCACCTGTACTATACATCAGGGTATTTTTCAGGTCGAAAATTTTATATTTTTAGTTTAAGTTCATAATATATTTATTACATTCGTACCTTTAAACATATTCCATTTTTCATATTCCCAATTTTTTTCTGCTTCTGCAAGCGCATTTTTAGAATTTTAAAAATATTTTAATTTTTTGACATTTTCACCTGTACTATACATCAGGGTATTTTTCAGGTCGAAAATTTTATATTTTTAGTTTAAGTTCATAATATATTTATTACATTCGTACCTTTAAACATATTCCATTTTTCATATTCCCAATTTTTTTCTGCTTCTGTAAGCTCATTTTTAGAATTTTAAAAATATTTTAATTTTTTGACATTTTCACCTGTACTATACATCAGGGTATTTTTCAGGTCGAAAATTTTATATTTTTAGTTTAAGTTCATAATATATTTATTACATTCGTATCTTTAAACATATTCCATTTTTCATATTCCCAATTTTTTTCTGCTTCTGCAAGCTCATTTTTAGAATTTTAAAAATATTTTAATTTTTTGACATTTTCACCTGTACTATACATCAGGGTATTATTCAGGTCCAAAATTTTATATTTTTAGTTTAAGTTCATAATATATTTATTACATTCGTACCTTTAAACATATTCCATTTTTCATATTCCCAATTTTTTTCTGCTTTTGCAAGGTCATTTTTAGAATTTTAAAAATATTTTAATTTTTTGACATTTTCACCTGTACTATACATCAGGGTATTTTTCAGGTCGAAAATTTTATAGTTTTAGTTTAAGTTCATAATATATTTATTACATTCGTACCTTTAAACATATTCCATTTTTCATATTTCCAATTTTTTTTCTGCTACTGCAAGCTCATTTTTAGAATTTTAAAAATATTTTAATTTTTTGACATTTTCACCTGTACTATACATCAGGGTATTTTTCAGGTTGAAAATTGTATAGTTTTAGTTTAAGTTCATAATATATTTATTACATTCGTACCTTTAAACATATTCCATTTTTCATATTCCCAATTTTTTTCTGCTACTGCAAGGTCATTTTTAGAATTTTAAAAATATTTTAATTTTTGACATTTTCACCTGTACTATACATCAGGGTATTTTTCAGGTCGAAAATTTTATATTTTTAGTGTAAGTTCATAATATATTTATTACATTCGTACCTTTAAACATATTCCATTTTTCATATTTCCAATTTTTTTCTGCTACTGCAAGCTCATTTTTAGAATTTTAAAAATATTTTAATTTTTTGACATTTTCACCTGTACTATACATCAGGGTATTTTTCAGGTCGAAAATTTTATATTTTTAGTTTAAGTTCATAATATATTTATTACATTCGTACCTTTAAACATATTCCATTTTTCATATTTCCAATTTTTTTCTGCTACTGCAAGCTCATTTTTAGAATTTTAAAAATATTGTAATTTTTTGACATTTTCACCTGTACTATACATCAGGGTATTTTTCAGGTCGAAAATTTTATATTTTTAGTTTAAGTTCATAATATATTTATTACATTCGTACCTTTAAACATATTCCATTTTTCATATTCACAATTTTTTTCTGCTTTTGCAAGGTCATTTTTAGAATTTTAAAAATATTTTAATTTTTTGACATTTTCACCTGTACTATACATCAGGGTATTTTTCAGGTCGAAAATTTTATAGTTTTAGTTTAAGTTCATAATATATTTATTACATTCGTACCTTTAAACATATTCCATTTTTCATATTTCCAATTTTTTTCTGCTTCTGCAAGCTCATTTTTAGAATTTTAAAAATATTTTAATTTTTTGACATTTTCACCTGTACTATACATCAGGGTATTTTTCAGGATGAAAATTTTATATTTTTAGTTTAAGTTCATAATATATTTATTACATTCGTACCTTTAAACATATTCCATTTTTCATATTTCCAATTTTTTTCTGCTACTGCAAGGTCATTTTTAGAATTTTAAAAATATTTTAATTTTTTGTCATTTTCACCTGTACTATACATCAGGGTATTTTTCAGGTCGAAAATTTTATATTTTTAGTTTAAGTTCATAATATATTTATTACATTCGTACCTTTAAACATATTCCATTTTTCATATTCCCAATTTTTTTCTGCTACTGCAAGCTCATTTTTAGAATTTTAAAAATATTTTAATTTTTTGACATTTTCACCTGTACTATACATCAGGGTATTTTTCAGGTCGAAAATTTTATATTTTTAGTTTAAGTTCATAATATATTTATTACATTCGTACCTTTAAACATATTCCATTTTTCATATTCCCAATTTTTTTCTGCTACTGCAAGCTCATTTTTAGAATTTTAAAAATATTTTAATTTTTTGACATTTTCACCTGTACTATACATCAGGGTATTTTTCAGGTCGAAAATTTTATATTTTTAGTTTAAGTTCATAATATATTTATTACATTCGTACCTTTAAACATATTCCATTTTTCATATTCCCAATTTTTTTCTGCTTCTGCAAGCTCATTTTTAGAATTTTAAAAATATTTTAATTTTTTGACATTTTCACCTGTACTATACATCAGGGTATTTTTCAGGATGAAAATTTTATAATTTTAGTTTAAGTTCATAATATATTTATTACATTCGTACCTTTAAACATATTCCATTTTTCATATTTCCAATTTTTTTCTGCTACTGCAAGCTCATTTTTAGAATTTTAAAAATATTTTAATTTTTTGACATTTTCACCTGTACTATACATCAGGGTATTTTTCAGGTCGAAAATTTTATATTTTTAGTTTAAGTTCATAATATATTTATTACATTCGTACCTTTAAACATATTCCATTTTTCATATTCCCAATTTTTTTCTGCTTCTGCAAGCTCATTTTTAGAATTTTAAAAATATTTTAATTTTTTGACATTTTCACCTGTACTATACATCAGGGTATTTTTCAGGTCGAAAATTTTATATTTTTAGTTTAAGTTCATAATATATTTATTACATTCGTACCTTTAAACATATTCCATTTTTCATATTCCCAATTTTTTTCTGCTTCTGCAAGCTCATTTTTAGAATTTTAAAAATATTTTAATTTTTTGACATTTTCACCTGTACTATACATCAGGGTATTTTTCAGGATGAAAATTTTATAATTTTAGTTTAAGTTCATAATATATTTATTACATTCTTACCTTTAAACATATTCCATTTTTCATATTTCCAATTTTTTTCTGCTACTGCAAGCTCATTTTTAGAATTTTAAAAATATTTTAATTTTTTGACATTTTCACCTGTACTATACATCAGGGTATTTTTCAGGTCGAAAATTTTATATTTTTAGTTTAAGTTCATAATATATTTATTACATTCGTACCTTTAAACATATTCCATTTTTCATATTCCCAATTTTTTTCTGCTACTGCAAGCTCATTTTTAGAATTTTAAAAATATTTTAATTTTTTGACATTTTCACCTGTACTATACATCAGGGTATTTTTCAGGTCGAAAATTTTATATTTTTAGTTTAAGTTCATAATATATTTATTACATTCGTACCTTTAAACATATTCCATTTTTCATATTCCCAATTTTTTTCTGCTTCTGCAAGCTCATTTTTAGAATTTTAAAAATATTTTAATTTTTTGACATTTTCACCTGTACTATACATCAGGGTATTTTTCAGGATGAAAATTTTATAATTTTAGTTTAAGTTCATAATATATTTATTACATTCGTACCTTTAAACATATTCCATTTTTCATATTTCCAATTTTTTTCTGCTACTGCAAGCTCATTTTTAGAATTTTAAAAATATTTTAATTTTTTGACATTTTCACCTGTACTATACATCAGGGTATTTTTCAGGTCGAAAATTTTATATTTTTAGTTTAAGTTCATAATATATTTATTACATTCGTACCTTTAAACATATTCCATTTTTCATATTTCCAATTTTTTTCTGCTACTGCAAGCTCATTTTTAGAATTTTAAAAATATTTTAATTTTTTGACATTTTCACCTGTACTATACATCAGGGTATTTTTCAGGTCGAAAATTTTATATTTTTAGTTTAAGTTCATAATATATTTATTACATTCGTACCTTTAAACATATTCCATTTTTCATATTCCCAATTTTTTTTCTGCTTCTGCAAGCTCATTTTTAGAATTTTAAAAATATTTTAATTTTTTGACATTTTCACCTGTACTATACATCAGGGTATTTTTCAGGATGAAAATTTTATATTTTTAGTTTAAGTTCATAATATATTTATTACATTCGTACCTTTAAACATATTCCATTTTTCATATTTCCAATTTCTTTCTGCTACTGCAAGCTCATTTTTAGAATTTTAAAAATATTTTAAGTTTTTTGACATTTTCACCTGTACTATACATCAGGGTATTTTTCAGGTCGAAAATTTTATATTTTTAGTTTAAGTTCATAATATATTTATTACATTCGTACCTTTAAACATATTCCATTTTTCATATTCCCAATTTTTTTCTGCTACTGCAAGCTCATTTTTAGAATTTTAAAAATATTTTAATTTTTTGACATTTTCACCTGTACTATACATCAGGGTATTTTTCAGGTCGAAAATTTTATATTTTTAGTTTAAGTTCATAATATATTTATTACATTCGTACCTTTAAACATATTCCATTTTTCATATTCCCAATTTTTTTCTGCTTCTGCAAGCTCATTTTTAGAATTTTAAAAATATTTTAATTTTTTGACATTTTCACCTGTACTATACATCAGGGTATTTTTCAGGATGAAAATTTTATAATTTTAGTTTAAGTTCATAATATATTTATTACATTCGTACCTTTAAACATATTCCATTTTTCATATTTCCAATTTTTTTCTGCTACTGCAAGCTCATTTTTAGAATTTTAAAAATATTTTAATTTTTTGACATTTTCACCTGTACTATACATCAGGGTATTTTTCAGGTCGAAAATTTTATATTTTTAGTTTAAGTTCATAATATATTTATTACATTCGTACCTTTAAACATATTCCATTTTTCATATTTCCAATTTTTTTCTGCTACTGCAAGCTCATTTTTAGAATTTTAAAAATATTTTAATTTTTTGACATTTTCACCTGTACTATACATCAGGGTATTTTTCAGGTCGAAAATTTTATATTTTTAGTTTAAGTTCATAATATATTTATTACATTCGTACCTTTAAACATATTCCATTTTTCATATTCCCAATTTTTTTTCTGCTTCTGCAAGCTCATTTTTAGAATTTTAAAAATATTTTAATTTTTTGACATTTTCACCTGTACTGTACATCAGGGTATTTTTCAGGATGAAAATTTTATATTTTTAGTTTAAGTTCATAATATATTTATTACATTCGTACCTTTAAACATATTCCATTTTTCATATTTCCAATTTCTTTCTGCTACTGCAAGCTCATTTTTAGAATTTTAAAAATATTTTAAGTTTTTTGACATTTTCACCTGTACTATACATCAGGGTATTTTTCAGGTCGAAAATTTTATATTTTTAGTTTAAGTTCATAATATATTTATTACATTCGTAGCTTTAAACATATTCCATTTTTCATATTCCCAATTTTTTTTCTGCTACTGCAAGCTCATTTTTAGAATTTTAAAAATATTTTAATTTTTTGACATTTTCACCTGTACTATACATCAGGGTATTTTTCAGGTCGAAAATTTTATATTTTTAGTTTAAGTTCATAATATATTTATTACATTCGTACCTTTAAACATATTCCATTTTTCATATTCCCAATTTTTTTCTGCTTCTGCAAGGTCATTTTTAGAATTTTAAAAATATTTTAATTTTTTTGACATTTTCACCTGTACTATACCATCAGGGTATTTTTCAGGTCGAAAATTTTATATTTTTAGTTTAAGTTCATAATATATTTATTACATTCGTACCTTTAAACATATTCCATTTTTCATATTCCCAATTTTTTTCTGCTTCTGCAAGCTCATTTTTAGAATTTTAAAAATATTTTAATTTTTTGACTTTTTCACCTGTACTATACATCAGGGTATTTTTCAGGTCAAAAATTTTATATTTTTAGTTTAAGTTCATAATATATTTATTACATTCGTACCTTTAAACATATTCCATTTTTCATATTTCCAATATTTTTCTGCTACTGCAAGCTCATTTTTAGAATTTTAAAAATATTTTAATTTTTTGACATTTTCACCTGTACTATACATCAGGGTATTTTTCAGGTCGAAAATTTTATCTTTTTAGTTTAAGTTCATAATATATTTATTACATTCGTACCTTTAAACATATTCCATTTTTCATATTCCCAATTTTTTTCTGCTTCTGCAAGCTCATTTTTAGAATTTTAAAAATATTTTAATTTTTTGACATTTTCACCTGTACTATACATCAGGGTATTTTTCAGGTCGAAAATTTTATATTTTTAGTTTAAGTTCATAATATATTTATTACATTCGTACCTTTAAACATATTCCATTTTTCATATTTCCAATTTTTTTCTGCTACTGCAAGCTCATTTTTAGAATTTTAAAAATATTTTAATTTTTTGACATTTTCACCTGTACTATACATCAGGGTATTTTTCAGGTCGAAAATTTTATATTTTTAGTTTAAGTTCATAATATATTTATTACATTCGTACCTTTAAACATATTCCATTTTTCATATTCCCAATTTTTTTCTGCTTCTGCAAGGTCATTTTTAGAATTTTAAAAATATTTTAATTTTTTGACATTTTCACCTGTACTATACATCAGGGTATTTTTCAGGTCGAAAATTTTATATTTTTAGTTTAAGTTCATAATATATTTATTACATTCGTACCTTTAAACATATTCCATTTTTCATATTCCCAATTTTTTTCTGCTACTGCAAGCTCATTTTTAGAATTTTAAAAATATTTTAATTTTTTGACATTTTCACCTGTACTATACATCAGGGTATTTTTCAGGTCGAAAATTTTATATTTTTAGTTTAAGTTCATAATATATTTATTACATTCGTACCTTTAAACATATTCCATTTTTCATATTCCCAATTTTTTTCTGCTTCTGCAAGCTCATTTTTAGAATTTTAAAAATATTTTAATTTTTTGACATTTTCACCTGTACTATACATCAGGGTATTTTTCAGGATGAAAAATTTATATTTTTAGTTTAAGTTCATAATATATTTATTACATTCGTACCTTTAAACATATTCCATTTTTCATATTTCCAATTTTTTTCTGCTACTGCAAGCTCATTTTTAGAATTTTAAAAATATTTTAATTTTTTGACATTTTCACCTGTACTATACATCAGGGTATTTTTCAGGTCGAAAATTTTATATTTTTAGTTTAAGTTCATAATATATTTATTACATTCGTACCTTTAAACATATTCCATTTTTCATATTCCCAATTTTTTTCTGCTTCTGCAAGCTCATTTTTAGAATTTTAAAAATATTTTAATTTTTTGACATTTTCACCTGTACTATACATCAGGGTATTTTTCAGGTCGAAAATTTTATATTTTTAGTTTAAGTTCATAATATATTTATTACATTCGTACCTTTAAACATATTCCATTTTTCATATTCCCAATTTTTTTCTGCTACTGCAAGCTCATTTTTAGAATTTTAAAAATATTTTAATTTTTTGACATTTTCACCTGTACTATACATCAGGGTATTTTTCAGGTCGAAAATTTTATATTTTTAGTTTAAGTTCATAATATATTTATTACATTCGTACCTTTAAACATATTCCATTTTTCATATTCCCAATTTTTTTCTGCTTCTGCAAGCTCATTTTTAGAATTTTAAAAATATTTTAATTTTTTGACATTTTCACCTGTACTATACATCAGGGTATTTTTCAGGATGAAAATTTTATAATTTTAGTTTAAGTTCATAATATATTTATTACATTCGTACCTTTAAACATATTCCATTTTTCATATTTCCAATTTTTTTCTGCTACTGCAAGCTCATTTTTAGAATTTTAAAAATATTTTAATTTTTTGACATTTTCACCTGTACTATACATCAGGGTATTTTTCAGGTCGAAAATTTTATATTTTTAGTTTAAGTTCATAATATATTTATTACATTCGTACCTTTAAACATATTCCATTTTTCATATTCCCAATTTTTTTCTGCTTCTGCAAGCTCATTTTTAGAATTTTAAAAATATTTTAATTTTTTGACATTTTCACCTGTACTATACATCAGGGTATTTTTCAGGTCGAAAATTTTATATTTTTAGTTTAAGTTCATAATATATTTATTACATTCGTACCTTTAAACATATTCCATTTTTCATATTCCCAATTTTTTTCTGCTTCTGCAAGCTCATTTTTAGAATTTTAAAAATATTTTAATTTTTTGACATTTTCACCTGTACTATACATCAGGGTATTTTTCAGGATGAAAATTTTATAATTTTAGTTTAAGTTCATAATATATTTATTACATTCGTACCTTTAAACATATTCCATTTTTCATATTCCCAATTTTTTTCTGCTACTGCAAGCTCATTTTTAGAATTTTAAAAATATTTTAATTTTTTGACATTTTCACCTGTACTATACATCAGGGTATTTTTCAGGTCGAAAATTTTATATTTTTAGTTTAAGTTCATAATATATTTATTACATTCGTACCTTTAAACATATTCCATTTTTCATATTCCCAATTTTTTTCTGCTTCTGCAAGCTCATTTTTAGAATTTTAAAAATATTTTAATTTTTTGACATTTTCACCTGTACTATACATCAGGGTATTTTTCAGGATGAAAAATTTATATTTTTAGTTTAAGTTCATAATATATTTATTACATTCGTACCTTTAAACATATTCCATTTTTCATATTTCCAATTTTTTTCTGCTACTGCAAGCTCATTTTTAGAATTTTAAAAATATTTTAATTTTTTGACATTTTCACCTGTACTATACATCAGGGTATTTTTCAGGTCGAAAATTTTATATTTTTAGTTTAAGTTCATAATATATTTATTACATTCGTACCTTTAAACATATTCCATTTTTCATATTCCCAATTTTTTTCTGCTACTGCAAGCTCATTTTTAGAATTTTAAAAATATTTTAATTTTTTGACATTTTCACCTGTACTATACATCAGGGTATTTTTCAGGTCGAAAATTTTATATTTTTAGTTTAAGTTCATAATATATTTATTACATTCGTACCTTTAAACATATTCCATTTTTCATATTCCCAATTTTTTTCTGCTTCTGCAAGCTCATTTTTAGAATTTTAAAAATATTTTAATTTTTTGACATTTTCACCTGTACTATACATCAGGGTATTTTTCAGGTCGAAAATTTTATATTTTTAGTTTAAGTTCATAATATATTTATTACATTCGTACCTTTAAACATATTCCATTTTTCATATTCCCAATTTTTTTCTGCTACTGCAAGCTCATTTTTAGAATTTTAAAAATATTTTAATTTTTTGACATTTTCACCTGTACTATACATCAGGGTATTTTTCAGGTCGAAAATTTTATATTTTTAGTTTAAGTTCATAATATATTTATTACATTCGTACCTTTAAACATATTCCATTTTTCATATTCCCAATTTTTTTCTGCTTCTGCAAGCTCATTTTTAGAATTTTAAAAATATTTTAATTTTTTGACATTTTCACCTGTACTATACATCAGGGTATTTTTCAGGATGAAAATTTTATAATTTTAGTTTAAGTTCATAATATATTTATTACATTCGTACCTTTAAACATATTCCATTTTTCATATTTCCAATTTTTTTCTGCTACTGCAAGCTCATTTTTAGAATTTTAAAAATATTTTAATTTTTTGACATTTTCACCTGTACTATACATCAGGGTATTTTTCAGGTCGAAAATTTTATATTTTTAGTTTAAGTTCATAATATATTTATTACATTCGTACCTTTAAACATATTCCATTTTTCATATTCCCAATTTTTTTCTGCTTCTGCAAGCTCATTTTTAGAATTTTAAAAATATTTTAATTTTTTGACATTTTCACCTGTACTATACATCAGGGTATTTTTCAGGTCGAAAATTTTATATTTTTAGTTTAAGTTCATAATATATTTATTACATTCGTACCTTTAAACATATTCCATTTTTCATATTCCCAATTTTTTTCTGCTTCTGCAAGCTCATTTTTAGAATTTTAAAAATATTTTAATTTTTTGACATTTTCACCTGTACTATACATCAGGGTATTTTTCAGGATGAAAATTTTATAATTTTAGTTTAAGTTCATAATATATTTATTACATTCTTACCTTTAAACATATTCCATTTTTCATATTTCCAATTTTTTTCTGCTACTGCAAGCTCATATTTAGAATTTTAAAAATATTTTAATTTTTTGACATTTTCACCTGTACTATACATCAGGGTATTTTTCAGGTCGAAAATTTTATATTTTTAGTTTAAGTTCATAATATATTTATTACATTCGTACCTTTAAACATATTCCATTTTTCATATTTCCAATTTTTTTCTGCTACTGCAAGCTCATTTTTAGAATTTTAAAAATATTTTAATTTTTTGACATTTTCACCTGTACTATACATCAGGGTATTTTTCAGGTCGAAAATTTTATATTTTTAGTTTAAGTTCATAATATATTTATTACATTCGTACCTTTAAACATATTCCATTTTTCATATTTCCAATTTTTTTCTGCTACTGCAAGCTCATTTTTAGAATTTTAAAAATATTTTAATTTTTTGACATTTTCACCTGTACTATACATCAGGGTATTTTTCAGGTCGAAAATTTTATATTTTTAGTTTAAGTTCATAATATATTTATTACATTCGTACCTTTAAACATATTCCATTTTTCATATTCCCAATTTTTTTCTGCTTCTGCAAGCTCATTTTTAGAATTTTAAAAATATTTTAATTTTTTGACATTTTCACCTGTACTATACATCAGGGTATTTTTCAGGTCGAAAATTTTATATTTTTAGTTTAAGTTCATAATATATTTATTACATTCGTACCTTTAAACATATTCCATTTTTCATATTCCCAATTTTTTTCTGCTACTGCAAGCTCATTTTTAGAATTTTAAAAATATTTTAATTTTTTGACATTTTCACCTGTACTATACATCAGGGTATTTTTCAGGTCGAAAATTTTATATTTTTAGTTTAAGTTCATAATATATTTATTACATTCGTACCTTTAAACATATTCCATTTTTCATATTCCCAATTTTTTTCTGCTTCTGCAAGCTCATTTTTAGAATTTTAAAAATATTTTAATTTTTTGACATTTTCACCTGTACTATACATCAGGGTATTTTTCAGGATGAAAATTTTATAATTTTAGTTTAAGTTCATAATATATTTATTACATTCGTACCTTTAAACATATTCCATTTTTCATATTTCCAATTTTTTTCTGCTACTGCAAGCTCATTTTTAGAATTTTAAAAATATTTTAATTTTTTGACATTTTCACCTGTACTATACATCAGGGTATTTTTCAGGTCGAAAATTTTATATTTTTAGTTTAAGTTCATAATATATTTATTACATTCGTACCTTTAAACATATTCCATTTTTCATATTCCCAATTTTTTTCTGCTTCTGCAAGCTCATTTTTAGAATTTTAAAAATATTTTAATTTTTTGACATTTTCACCTGTACTATACATTAGGGTATTTTTCAGGTCGAAAATTTTATATTTTTAGTTTAAGTTCATAATATATTTATTACATTCGTACCTTTAAACATATTCCATTTTTCATATTCCCAATTTTTTTCTGCTTCTGCAAGGTCATTTTTAGAATTTTAAAAATATTTTAATTTTTTGACATTTTCACCTGTACTATACATCAGGGTATTTTTCAGGATGAAAATTTTATAATTTTAGTTTAAGTTCATAATATATTTATTACATTCTTACCTTTAAACATATTCCATTTTTCATATTTCCAATTTTTTTCTGCTACTGCAAGCTCATTTTTAGAATTTTAAAAATATTTTAATTTTTTGACATTTTCACCTGTACTATACATCAGGGTATTTTTCAGGTCGAAAATTTTATATTTTTAGTTTAAGTTCATAATATATTTATTACATTCGTACCTTTAAACATATTCCATTTTTCATATTTCCAATTTTTTTCTGCTACTGCAAGCTCATTTTTAGAATTTTAAAAATATTTTAATTTTTTGACATTTTCACCTGTACTATACATCAGGGTATTTTTCAGGTCGAAAATTTTATATTTTTAGTTTAAGTTCATAATATATTTATTACATTCGTACCTTTAAACATATTCCATTTTTCATATTTCCAATTTTTTTCTGCTACTGCAAGCTCATTTTTAGAATTTTAAAAATATTTTAATTTTTTGACATTTTCACCTGTACTATACATCAGGGTATTTTTCAGGTCGAAAATTTTATATTTTTAGTTTAAGTTCATAATATATTTATTACATTCGTACCTTTAAACATATTCCATTTTTCATATTTCCAATTTTTTTCTGCTTCTGCAAGGTCATTTTTAGAATTTTAAAAATATTTTAATTTTTTGACATTTTCACCTGTACTATACATCAGGGTATTTTTCAGGTCGAAAATTTTATATTTTTAGTTTAAGTTCATAATATATTTATTACATTCGTACCTTTAAACATATTCCATTTTTCATATTCCCAATTTTTTTCTGCTTCTGCAAGCTCATTTTTAGAATTTTAAAAATATTTTAATTTTTTGACATTTTCACCTGTACTATACATCAGGGTATTTTTCAGGATGAAAAATTTATATTTTTAGTTTAAGTTCATAATATATTTATTACATTCGTACCTTTAAACATATTCCATTTTTCATATTTCCAATTTTTTTCTGCTACTGCAAGCTCATTTTTAGAATTTTAAAAATATTTTAATTTTTTGACATTTTCACCTGTACTATACATCAGGGTATTTTTCAGGTCGAAAATTTTATATTTTTAGTTTAAGTTCATAATATATTTATTACATTCGTACCTTTAAACATATTCCATTTTTCATATTCCCAATTTTTTTCTGCTACTGCAAGCTCATTTTTAGAATTTTAAAAATATTTTAATTTTTTGACATTTTCACCTGTACTATACATCAGGGTATTTTTCAGGTCGAAAATTTTATATTTTTAGTTTAAGTTCATAATATATTTATTACATTCGTACCTTTAAACATATTCCATTTTTCATATTCCCAATTTTTTTCTGCTTCTGCAAGCTCATTTTTAGAATTTTAAAAATATTTTAATTTTTTGACATTTTCACCTGTACTATACATCAGGGTATTTTTCAGGTCGAAAATTTTATATTTTTAGTTTAAGTTCATAATATATTTATTACATTCGTACCTTTAAACATATTCCATTTTTCATATTTCCAATTTTTTTCTGCTTCTGTAAGCTCATTTTTAGAATTTTAAAAATATTTTAATTTTTTGACATTTTCACCTGTACTATACATCAGGGTATTTTTCAGGTCGAAAAATTTATATTTTTAGTTTAAGTTCATAATATATTTATTACATTCGTACCTTTAAACATATTCCATTTTTCATATTCCCAATTTTTTTCTGCTTCTGCAAGCTCATTTTTAGAATTTTAAAAATATTTTAATTTTTTGACATTTTCACCTGTACTATACATCAGGGTATTTTTCAGGATGAAAAATTTATATTTTTAGTTTAAGTTCATAATATATTTATTACATTCGTACCTTTAAACATATTCCATTTTTCATATTTCCAATTTTTTTCTGCTACTGCAAGCTCATTTTTAGAATTTTAAAAATATTTTAATTTTTTGACATTTTCACCTGTACTATACATCAGGGTATTTTTCAGGTCGAAAATTTTATATTTTTAGTTTAAGTTCATAATATATTTATTAAATTCGTACCTTTAAACATATTCCATTTTTCATATTCCCAATTTTTTTCTGCTACTGCAAGCTCATTTTTAGAATTTTAAAAATATTTTAATTTTTTGACATTTTCACCTGTACTATACATCAGGGTATTTTTCAGGTCGAAAATTTTATATTTTTAGTTTAAGTTCATAATATATTTATTACATTCGTACCTTTAAACATATTCCATTTTTCATATTCCCAATTTTTTTCTGCTTCTGCAAGCTCATTTTTAGAATTTTAAAAATATTTTCATTTTTTGACATTTTCACCTGTACTATACATCAGGGTATTTTTCAGGATGAAAATTTTATAATTTTAGTTTAAGTTCATAATATATTTATTACATTCGTACCTTTAAACATATTCCATTTTTCATATTTCCAATTTTTTTCTGCTACTGCAAGCTCATTTTTAGAATTTTAAAAATATTTTAATTTTTTGACATTTTCACCTGTACTATACATCAGGGTATTTTTCAGGTCGAAAATTTTATATTTTTAGTTTAAGTTCATAATATATTTATTACATTCGTACCTTTAAACATATTCCATTTTTCATATTCCCAATTTTTTTCTGCTTCTGCAAGCTCATTTTTAGAATTTTAAAAATATTTTAATTTTTTGACATTTTCACCTGTACTATACATCAGGGTATTTTTCAGGTCGAAAATTTTATATTTTTAGTTTAAGTTCATAATATATTTATTACATTCGTACCTTTAAACATATTCCATTTTTCATATTCCCAATTTTTTTCTGCTTCTGCAAGCTCATTTTTAGAATTTTAAAAATATTTTAATTTTTTGACATTTTCACCTGTACTATACATCAGGGTATTTTTCAGGATGAAAATTTTATAATTTTAGTTTAAGTTCATAATATATTTATTACATTCGTACCTTTAAACATATTCCATTTTTCATATTTCCAATTTTTTTCTGCTACTGCAAGCTCATTTTTAGAATTTTAAAAATATTTTAATTTTTTGACATTTTCACCTGTACTATACATCAGGGTATTTTTCAGGTCGAAAATTTTATATTTTTAGTTTAAGTTCATAATATATTTATTACATTCGTACCTTTAAACATATTCCATTTTTCATATTTCCAATTTTTTTCTGCTACTGCAAGCTCATTTTTAGAATTTTAAAAATATTTTAATTTTTTGACATTTTCACCTGTACTATACATCAGGGTATTTTTCAGGTCGAAAATTTTATATTTTTAGTTTAAGTTCATAATATATTTATTACATTCGTACCTTTAAACATATTCCATTTTTCATATTTCCAATTTTTTTCTGCTACTGCAAGCTCATTTTTAGAATTTTAAAAATATTTTAATTTTTTGACATTTTCACCTGTACTATACATCAGGGTATTTTTCAGGTCGAAAATTTTATATTTTTAGTTTAAGTTCATAATATATTTATTACATTCGTACCTTTAAACATATTCCATTTTTCATATTTCCAATTTTTTTCTGCTTCTGCAAGCTCATTTTTAGAATTTTAAAAATATTTTAATTTTTTGACATTTTCACCTGTACTATACATCAGGGTATTTTTCAGGTTGAAAAATTTATATTTTTAGTTTAAGTTCATAATATATTTATTACATTCGTACCTTTAAACATATTCCATTTTTCATATTCCCAATTTTTTTCTGCTTCTGCAAGCTCATTTTTAGAATTTTAAAAATATTTTAATTTTTTGACATTTTCACCTGTACTATACATCAGGGTATTTTTCAGGTCCAAAAATTTATATTTTTAGTTTAAGTTCATAATATATTTATTACATTCGTACCTTTAAACATATTCCATTTTTCATATTTCCAATTTTTTTCTGCTACTGCAAGCTCATTTTTAGAATTTTAAAAATATTTTAATTTTTTGACATTTTCACCTGTACTATACATCAGGGTATTTTTCAGGTCGAAAATTTTATATTTTTAGTTTAAGTTCATAATATATTTATTACATTCGTACCTTTAAACATATTCCATTTTTCATATTCCCAATTTTTTTCTGCTACTGCAAGCTCATTTTTAGAATTTTAAAAATATTTTAATTTTTTGACATTTTCACCTGTACTATACATCAGGGTATTTTTCAGGTCGAAAATTTTATATTTTTAGTTTAAGTTCATAATATATTTATTACATTCGTACCTTTAAACATATTCCATTTTTCATATTCCCAATTTTTTTCTGCTTCTGCAAGCTCATTTTTAGAATTTTAAAAATATTTTAATTTTTTGACATTTTCACCTGTACTATACATCAGGGTATTTTTCAGGTCGAAAATTTTATAATTTTAGTTTAAGTTCATAATATATTTATTACATTCGTACCTTTAAACATATTCCATTTTTCATATTTCCAATTTTTTTCTGCTACTGCAAGCTCATTTTTAGAATTTTAAAAATATTTTAATTTTTTGACATTTTCACCTGTACTATACATCAGGGTATTTTTCAGGTCGAAAATTTTATATTTTTAGTTTAAGTTCATAATATATTTATTACATTCGTACCTTTAAACATATTCCATTTTTCATATTCCCAATTTTTTTCTGCTTCTGCAAGCTCATTTTTAGAATTTTAAAAATATTTTAATTTTTTGACATTTTCACCTGTACTATACATCAGGGTATTTTTCAGGTCGAAAATTTTATATTTTTAGTTTAAGTTCATAATATATTTATTACATTCGTACCTTTAAACATATTCCATTTTTCATATTCCCAATTTTTTTCTGCTTCTGCAAGCTCATTTTTAGAATTTTAAAAATATTTTAATTTTTTGACATTTTCACCTGTACTATACATCAGGGTATTTTTCAGGATGAAAATTTTATAATTTTAGTTTAAGTTCATAATATATTTATTACATTCTTACCTTTAAACATATTCCATTTTTCATATTTCCAATTTTTTTCTGCTACTGCAAGCTCATTTTTAGAATTTTAAAAATATTTTAATTTTTTGACATTTTCACCTGTACTATACATCAGGGTATTTTTCAGGTCGAAAATTTTATATTTTTAGTTTAAGTTCATAATATATTTATTACATTCGTACCTTTAAACATATTCCATTTTTCATATTCCCAATTTTTTTCTGCTTCTGCAAGCTCATTTTTAGAATTTTAAAAATATTTTAATTTTTTGACATTTTCACCTGTACTATACATCAGGGTATTTTTCAGGATGAAAATTTTATAATTTTAGTTTAAGTTCATAATATATTTATTACATTCGTACCTTTAAACATATTCCATTTTTCATATTTCCAATTTTTTTCTGCTACTGCAAGCTCATTTTTAGAATTTTAAAAATATTTTAATTTTTTGACATTTTCACCTGTACTATACATCAGGGTATTTTTCAGGTCGAAAATTTTATATTTTTAGTTTAAGTTCATAATATATTTATTACATTCGTACCTTTAAACATATTCCATTTTTCATATTCCCAATTTTTTTCTGCTTCTGCAAGCTCATTTTTAGAATTTTAAAAATATTTTAATTTTTTGACATTTTCACCTGTACTATACATCAGGGTATTTTTCAGGTCGAAAATTTTATATTTTTAGTTTAAGTTCATAATATATTTATTACATTCGTACCTTTAAACATATTCCATTTTTCATATTCCCAATTTTTTTCTGCTTCTGCAAGCTCATTTTTAGAATTTTAAAAATATTTTAATTTTTTGACATTTTCACCTGTACTATACATCAGGGTATTTTTCAGGATGAAAATTTTATAATTTTAGTTTAAGTTCATAATATATTTATTACATTCTTACCTTTAAACATATTCCATTTTTCATATTTCCAATTTTTTTCTGCTACTGCAAGCTCATATTTAGAATTTTAAAAATATTTTAATTTTTTGACATTTTCACCTGTACTATACATCAGGGTATTTTTCAGGTCGAAAATTTTATATTTTTAGTTTAAGTTCATAATATATTTATTACATTCGTACCTTTAAACATATTCCATTTTTCATATTTCCAATTTTTTTCTGCTACTGCAAGCTCATTTTTAGAATTTTAAAAATATTTTAATTTTTTGACATTTTCACCTGTACTATACATCAGGGTATTTTTCAGGTCAAAAATTTTATATTTTTAGTTTAAGTTCATAATATATTTATTACATTCGTACCTTTAAACATATTCCATTTTTCATATTCCCAATTTTTTTCTGCTTCTGCAAGCTCATTTTTAGAATTTTAAAAATATTTTAATTTTTTGACATTTTCACCTGTACTATATACATCAGGGTATTTTTCAGGTCGAAAATTTTATATTTTTAGTTTAAGTTCATAATATATTTATTACATTCGTACCTTTAAACATATTCCATTTTTCATATTCCCAATTTTTTTCTGCTTCTGCAAGCTCATTTTTAGAATTTTAAAAATATTTTAATTTTTTGACATTTTCACCTGTACTATACATTAGGGTATTTTTCAGGTCGAAAATTTTATATTTTTAGTTTAAGTTCATAATATATTTATTACATTCGTACCTTTAAACATATTCCATTTTTCATATTCCCAATTTTTTTCTGCTTCTGCAAGGTCATTTTTAGAATTTTAAAAATATTTTAATTTTTTGACATTTTCACCTGTACTATACATCAGGGTATTTTTCAGGATGAAAATTTTATAATTTTAGTTTAAGTTCATAATATATTTATTACATTCTTACCTTTAAACATATTCCATTTTTCATATTTCCAATTTTTTTCTGCTACTGCAAGCTCATTTTTAGAATTTTAAAAATATTTTAATTTTTTGACATTTTCACCTGTACTATACATCAGGGTATTTTTCAGGTCGAAAATTTTATATTTTTAGTTTAAGTTCATAATATATTTATTACATTCGTACCTTTAAACATATTCCATTTTTCATATTTCCAATTTTTTTCTGCTACTGCAAGCTCATTTTTAGAATTTTAAAAATATTTTAATTTTTTGACATTTTCACCTGTACTATACATCAGGGTATTTTTCAGGTCGAAAATTTTATATTTTTAGTTTAAGTTCATAATATATTTATTACATTCGTACCTTTAAACATATTCCATTTTTCATATTTCCAATTTTTTTCTGCTACTGCAAGCTCATTTTTAGAATTTTAAAAATATTTTAATTTTTTGACATTTTCACCTGTACTATACATCAGGGTATTTTTCAGGTCGAAAATTTTATATTTTTAGTTTAAGTTCATAATATATTTATTACATTCGTACCTTTAAACATATTCCATTTTTCATATTTCCAATTTTTTTCTGCTTCTGCAAGCTCATTTTTAGAATTTTAAAAATATTTTAATTTTTTGACATTTTCACCTGTACTATACATCAGGGTATTTTTCAGGTCGAAAATTTTATATTTTTAGTTTAAGTTCATAATATATTTATTACATTCGTACCTTTAAACATATTCCATTTTTCATATTCCCAATTTTTTTCTGCTACTGCAAGCTCATTTTTAGAATTTTAAAAATATTTTAATTTTTTGACATTTTCACCTGTACTATACATCAGGGTATTTTTCAGGTCGAAAATTTTATATTTTTAGTTTAAGTTCATAATATATTTATTACATTCGTACCTTTAAACATATTCCATTTTTCATATTCCCATTTTTTTTCTGCTACTGCAAGCTCATTTTTAGAATTTTAAAAATATTTTAATTTTTTGACATTTTCACCTGTACTATACATCAGGGTATTTTTCAGGTCGAAAATTTTATATTTTTAGTTTAAGTTCATAATATATTTATTACATTCGTACCTTTAAACATATTCCATTTTTCATATTTCCAATTTTTTTCTGCTTCTGCAAGCTCATTTTTAGAATTTTAAAAATATTTTAATTTTTTGACATTTTCACCTGTACTATACATCAGGGTATTTTTCAGGATGAAAAATTTATATTTTTAGTTTAAGTTCATAATATATTTATTACATTCGTACCTTTAAACATATTCCATTTTTCATATTTCCAATTTTTTTCTGCTACTGCAAGCTCATTTTTAGAATTTTAAAAATATTTTAATTTTTTGACATTTTCACCTGTACTATACATCAGGGTATTTTTCAGGTCGAAAATTTTATATTTTTAGTTTAAGTTCATAATATATTTATTACATTCGTACCTTTAAACATATTCCATTTTTCATATTCCCAATTTTTTTCTGCTACTGCAAGCTCATTTTTAGAATTTTAAAAATATTTTAATTTTTTGACATTTTCACCTGTACTATACATCAGGGTATTTTTCAGGTCGAAAATTTTATATTTTTAGTTTAAGTTCATAATATATTTATTACATTCGTACCTTTAAACATATTCCATCTTTCATATTTCCAATTTTTTTCTGCTTCTGCAAGCTCATTTTTAGAATTTTAAAAATATTTTAATTTTTTGACATTTTCACCTGTACTATACATCAGGGTATTTTTCAGGTCGAAAATTTTATATTTTTAGTTTAAGTTCATAGTATATTTATTACATTCGTACCTTTAAACATATTCCATTTTTCATATTTCCAATTTTTTTCTGCTTCTGTAAGCTCATTTTTAGAATTTTAAAAATATTTTAATTTTTTGACATTTTCACCTGTACTATACATCAGGGTATTTTTCAGGTCGAAAAATTTATATTTTTAGTTTAAGTTCATAATATATTTATTACATTCGTACCTTTAAACATATTCCATTTTTCATATTCCCAATTTTTTTCTGCTTCTGCAAGCTCATTTTTAGAATTTTAAAAATATTTTCATTTTTTGACATTTTCACCTGTACTATACATCAGGGTATTTTTCAGGATGAAAAATTTATATTTTTAGTTTAAGTTCATAATATATTTATTACATTCGTACCTTTAAACATATTCCATTTTTCATATTTCCAATTTTTTTCTGCTACTGCAAGCTCATTTTTAGAATTTTAAAAATATTTTAATTTTTTGACATTTTCACCTGTACTATACATCAGGGTATTTTTCAGGTCGAAAATTTTATATTTTTAGTTTAAGTTCATAATATATTTATTAAATTCGTACCTTTAAACATATTCCATTTTTCATATTCCCAATTTTTTTCTGCTACTGCAAGCTCATTTTTAGAATTTTAAAAATATTTTAATTTTTTGACATTTTCACCTGTACTATACATCAGGGTATTTTTCAGGTCGAAAATTTTATATTTTTAGTTTAAGTTCATAATATATTTATTACATTCGTACCTTTAAACATATTCCATTTTTCATATTCCCAATTTTTTTCTGCTTCTGCAAGCTCATTTTTAGAATTTTAAAAATATTTTCATTTTTTGACATTTTCACATGTACTATACATCAGGGTATTTTTCAGGATGAAAATTTTATAATTTTAGTTTAAGTTCATAATATATTTATTACATTCGTACCTTTAAACATATTCCATTTTTCATATTTCCAATTTTTTTCTGCTACTGCAAGCTCATTTTTAGAATTTTAAAAATATTTTAATTTTTTGACATTTTCACCTGTACTATACATCAGGGTATTTTTCAGGTCGAAAATTTTATATTTTTAGTTTAAGTTCATAATATATTTATTACATTCGTACCTTTAAACATATTCCATTTTTCATATTCCCAATTTTTTTCTGCTTCTGCAAGCTCATTTTTAGAATTTTAAAAATATTTTAATTTTTTGACATTTTCACCTGTACTATACATCAGGGTATTTTTCAGGTCGAAAATTTTATATTTTTAGTTTAAGTTCATAATATATTTATTACATTCGTACCTTTAAACATATTCCATTTTTCATATTCCCAATTTTTTTCTGCTTCTGCAAGCTCATTTTTAGAATTTTAAAAATATTTTAATTTTTTGACATTTTCACCTGTACTATACATCAGGGTATTTTTCAGGATGAAAATTTTATAATTTTAGTTTAAGTTCATAATATATTTATTACATTCGTACCTTTAAACATATTCCATTTTTCATATTTCCAATTTTTTTCTGCTACTGCAAGCTCATTTTTAGAATTTTAAAAATATTTTAATTTTTTGACATTTTCACCTGTACTATACATCAGGGTATTTTTCAGGTCGAAAATTTTATATTTTTAGTTTAAGTTCATAATATATTTATTACATTCGTACCTTTAAACATATTCCATTTTTCATATTTCCAATTTTTTTCTGCTACTGCAAGCTCATTTTTAGAATTTTAAAAATATTTTAATTTTTTGACATTTTCACCTGTACTATACATCAGGGTATTTTTCAGGTCGAAAATTTTATATTTTTAGTTTAAGTTCATAATATATTTATTACATTCGTACCTTTAAACATATTCCATTTTTCATATTTCCAATTTTTTTCTGCTTCTGCAAGCTCATTTTTAGAATTTTAAAAATATTTTAATTTTTTGACATTTTCACCTGTACTATACATCAGGGTATTTTTCAGGTCGAAAATTTTATATTTTTAGTTTAAGTTCATAATATATTTATTACATTCGTACCTTTAAACATATTCCATTTTTCATATTTCCAATTTTTTTCTGCTTCTGTAAGCTCATTTTTAGAATTTTAAAAATATTTTAATTTTTTGACATTTTCACCTGTACTATACATCAGGGTATTTTTCAGGTCGAAAAATTTATATTTTTAGTTTAAGTTCATAATATATTTATTACATTCGTACCTTTAAACATATTCCATTTTTCATATTCCCAATTTTTTTCTGCTTCTGCAAGCTCATTTTTAGAATTTTAAAAATATTTTAATTTTTTGACATTTTCACCTGTACTATACATCAGGGTATTTTTCAGGTCGAAAATTTTATAATTTTAGTTTAAGTTCATAATATATTTATTACATTCGTACCTTTAAACATATTCCATTTTTCATATTTCCAATTTTTTTCTGCTACTGCAAGCTCATTTTTAGAATTTTAAAAATATTTTAATTTTTTGACATTTTCACCTGTACTATACATCAGGGTATTTTTCAGGTCGAAAATTTTATATTTTTAGTTTAAGTTCATAATATATTTATTACATTCGTACCTTTAAACATATTCCATTTTTCATATTCCCAATTTTTTTCTGCTTCTGCAAGCTCATTTTTAGAATTTTAAAAATATTTTAATTTTTTGACATTTTCACCTGTACTATACATCAGGGTATTTTTCAGGTCGAAAATTTTATATTTTTAGTTTAAGTTCATAATATATTTATTACATTCGTACCTTTAAACATATTCCATTTTTCATATTCCCAATTTTTTTCTGCTTCTGCAAGCTCATTTTTAGAATTTTAAAAATATTTTAATTTTTTGACATTTTCACCTGTACTATACATCAGGGTATTTTTCAGGATGAAAATTTTATAATTTTAGTTTAAGTTCATAATATATTTATTACATTCTTACCTTTAAACATATTCCATTTTTCATATTTCCAATTTTTTTCTGCTACTGCAAGCTCATTTTTAGAATTTTAAAAATATTTTAATTTTTTGACATTTTCACCTGTACTATACATCAGGGTATTTTTCAGGTCGAAAATTTTATATTTTTAGTTTAAGTTCATAATATATTTATTACATTCGTACCTTTAAACATATTCCATTTTTCATATTCCCAATTTTTTTCTGCTTCTGCAAGCTCATTTTTAGAATTTTAAAAATATTTTAATTTTTTGACATTTTCACCTGTACTATACATCAGGGTATTTTTCAGGATGAAAATTTTATAATTTTAGTTTAAGTTCATAATATATTTATTACATTCGTACCTTTAAACATATTCCATTTTTCATATTTCCAATTTTTTTCTGCTACTGCAAGCTCATTTTTAGAATTTTAAAAATATTTTAATTTTTTGACATTTTCACCTGTACTATACATCAGGGTATTTTTCAGGTCGAAAATTTTATATTTTTAGTTTAAGTTCATAATATATTTATTACATTCGTACCTTTAAACATATTCCATTTTTCATATTCCCAATTTTTTTCTGCTTCTGCAAGCTCATTTTTAGAATTTTAAAAATATTTTAATTTTTTGACATTTTCACCTGTACTATACATCAGGGTATTTTTCAGGTCGAAAATTTTATATTTTTAGTTTAAGTTCATAATATATTTATTACATTCGTACCTTTAAACATATTCCATTTTTCATATTCCCAATTTTTTTCTGCTTCTGCAAGCTCATTTTTAGAATTTTAAAAATATTTTAATTTTTTGACATTTTCACCTGTACTATACATCAGGGTATTTTTCAGGATGAAAATTTTATAATTTTAGTTTAAGTTCATAATATATTTATTACATTCTTACCTTTAAACATATTCCATTTTTCATATTTCCAATTTTTTTCTGCTACTGCAAGCTCATATTTAGAATTTTAAAAATATTTTAATTTTTTGACATTTTCACCTGTACTATACATCAGGGTATTTTTCAGGTCGAAAATTTTATATTTTTAGTTTAAGTTCATAATATATTTATTACATTCGTACCTTTAAACATATTCCATTTTTCATATTTCCAATTTTTTTCTGCTACTGCAAGCTCATTTTTAGAATTTTAAAAATATTTTAATTTTTTGACATTTTCACCTGTACTATACATCAGGGTATTTTTCAGGTCAAAAATTTTATATTTTTAGTTTAAGTTCATAATATATTTATTACATTCGTACCTTTAAACATATTCCATTTTTCATATTCCCAATTTTTTTCTGCTTCTGCAAGCTCATTTTTAGAATTTTAAAAATATTTTAATTTTTTGACATTTTCACCTGTACTATATACATCAGGGTATTTTTCAGGTCGAAAATTTTATATTTTTAGTTTAAGTTCATAATATATTTATTACATTCGTACCTTTAAACATATTCCATTTTTCATATTCCCAATTTTTTTCTGCTTCTGCAAGCTCATTTTTAGAATTTTAAAAATATTTTAATTTTTTGACATTTTCACCTGTACTATACATTAGGGTATTTTTCAGGTCGAAAATTTTATATTTTTAGTTTAAGTTCATAATATATTTATTACATTCGTACCTTTAAACATATTCCATTTTTCATATTCCCAATTTTTTTCTGCTTCTGCAAGCTCATTTTTAGAATTTTAAAAATATTTTAATTTTTTGACATTTTCACCTGTACTATACATCAGGGTATTTTTCAGGATGAAAATTTTATAATTTTAGTTTAAGTTCATAATATATTTATTACATTCTTACCTTTAAACATATTCCATTTTTCATATTTCCAATTTTTTTCTGCTACTGCAAGCTCATTTTTAGAATTTTAAAAATATTTTAATTTTTTGACATTTTCACCTGTACTATACATCAGGGTATTTTTCAGGTCGAAAATTTTATATTTTTAGTTTAAGTTCATAATATATTTATTACATTCGTACCTTTAAACATATTCCATTTTTCATATTTCCAATTTTTTTCTGCTACTGCAAGCTCATTTTTAGAATTTTAAAAATATTTTAATTTTTTGACATTTTCACCTGTACTATACATCAGGGTATTTTTCAGGTCGAAAATTTTATATTTTTAGTTTAAGTTCATAATATATTTATTACATTCGTACCTTTAAACATATTCCATTTTTCATATTTCCAATTTTTTTCTGCTACTGCAAGCTCATTTTTAGAATTTTAAAAATATTTTAATTTTTTGACATTTTCACCTGTACTATACATCAGGGTATTTTTCAGGTCGAAAATTTTATATTTTTAGTTTAAGTTCATAATATATTTATTACATTCGTACCTTTAAACATATTCCATTTTTCATATTTCCAATTTTTTTCTGCTTCTGCAAGCTCATTTTTAGAATTTTAAAAATATTTTAATTTTTTGACATTTTCACCTGTACTATACATCAGGGTATTTTTCAGGTCGAAAATTTTATATTTTTAGTTTAAGTTCATAATATATTTATTACATTCGTACCTTTAAACATATTCCATTTTTCATATTCCCAATTTTTTTCTGCTACTGCAAGCTCATTTTTAGAATTTTAAAAATATTTTAATTTTTTGACATTTTCACCTGTACTATACATCAGGGTATTTTTCAGGTCGAAAATTTTATATTTTTAGTTTAAGTTCATAATATATTTATTACATTCGTACCTTTAAACATATTCCATTTTTCATATTCCCATTTTTTTTCTGCTACTGCAAGCTCATTTTTAGAATTTTAAAAATATTTTAATTTTTTGACATTTTCACCTGTACTATACATCAGGGTATTTTTCAGGTCGAAAATTTTATATTTTTAGTTTAAGTTCATAATATATTTATTACATTCGTACCTTTAAACATATTCCATTTTTCATATTTCCAATTTTTTTCTGCTTCTGCAAGCTCATTTTTAGAATTTTAAAAATATTTTAATTTTTTGACATTTTCACCTGTACTATACATCAGGGTATTTTTCAGGATGAAAAATTTATATTTTTAGTTTAAGTTCATAATATATTTATTACATTCGTACCTTTAAACATATTCCATTTTTCATATTTCCAATTTTTTTCTGCTACTGCAAGCTCATTTTTAGAATTTTAAAAATATTTTAATTTTTTGACATTTTCACCTGTACTATACATCAGGGTATTTTTCAGGTCGAAAATTTTATATTTTTAGTTTAAGTTCATAATATATTTATTACATTCGTACCTTTAAACATATTCCATTTTTCATATTCCCAATTTTTTTCTGCTACTGCAAGCTCATTTTTAGAATTTTAAAAATATTTTAATTTTTTGACATTTTCACCTGTACTATACATCAGGGTATTTTTCAGGTCGAAAATTTTATATTTTTAGTTTAAGTTCATAATATATTTATTACATTCGTACCTTTAAACATATTCCATCTTTCATATTTCCAATTTTTTTCTGCTTCTGCAAGCTCATTTTTAGAATTTTAAAAATATTTTAATTTTTTGACATTTTCACCTGTACTATACATCAGGGTATTTTTCAGGTCGAAAATTTTATATTTTTAGTTTAAGTTCATAGTATATTTATTACATTCGTACCTTTAAACATATTCCATTTTTCATATTTCCAATTTTTTTCTGCTTCTGTAAGCTCATTTTTAGAATTTTAAAAATATTTTAATTTTTTGACATTTTCACCTGTACTATACATCAGGGTATTTTTCAGGTCGAAAAATTTATATTTTTAGTTTAAGTTCATAATATATTTATTACATTCGTACCTTTAAACATATTCCATTTTTCATATTCCCAATTTTTTTCTGCTTCTGCAAGCTCATTTTTAGAATTTTAAAAATATTTTCATTTTTTGACATTTTCACCTGTACTATACATCAGGGTATTTTTCAGGATGAAAAATTTATATTTTTAGTTTAAGTTCATAATATATTTATTACATTCGTACCTTTAAACATATTCCATTTTTCATATTTCCAATTTTTTTCTGCTACTGCAAGCTCATTTTTAGAATTTTAAAAATATTTTAATTTTTTGACATTTTCACCTGTACTATACATCAGGGTATTTTTCAGGTCGAAAATTTTATATTTTTAGTTTAAGTTCATAATATATTTATTAAATTCGTACCTTTAAACATATTCCATTTTTCATATTCCCAATTTTTTTCTGCTACTGCAAGCTCATTTTTAGAATTTTAAAAATATTTTAATTTTTTGACATTTTCACCTGTACTATACATCAGGGTATTTTTCAGGTCGAAAATTTTATATTTTTAGTTTAAGTTCATAATATATTTATTACATTCGTACCTTTAAACATATTCCATTTTTCATATTCCCAATTTTTTTCTGCTTCTGCAAGCTCATTTTTAGAATTTTAAAAATATTTTCATTTTTTGACATTTTCACATGTACTATACATCAGGGTATTTTTCAGGATGAAAATTTTATAATTTTAGTTTAAGTTCATAATATATTTATTACATTCGTACCTTTAAACATATTCCATTTTTCATATTTCCAATTTTTTTCTGCTACTGCAAGCTCATTTTTAGAATTTTAAAAATATTTTAATTTTTTGACATTTTCACCTGTACTATACATCAGGGTATTTTTCAGGTCGAAAATTTTATATTTTTAGTTTAAGTTCATAATATATTTATTACATTCGTACCTTTAAACATATTCCATTTTTCATATTCCCAATTTTTTTCTGCTTCTGCAAGCTCATTTTTAGAATTTTAAAAATATTTTAATTTTTTGACATTTTCACCTGTACTATACATCAGGGTATTTTTCAGGTCGAAAATTTTATATTTTTAGTTTAAGTTCATAATATATTTATTACATTCGTACCTTTAAACATATTCCATTTTTCATATTCCCAATTTTTTTCTGCTTCTGCAAGCTCATTTTTAGAATTTTAAAAATATTTTAATTTTTTGACATTTTCACCTGTACTATACATCAGGGTATTTTTCAGGATGAAAATTTTATAATTTTAGTTTAAGTTCATAATATATTTATTACATTCGTACCTTTAAACATATTCCATTTTTCATATTTCCAATTTTTTTCTGCTACTGCAAGCTCATTTTTAGAATTTTAAAAATATTTTAATTTTTTGACATTTTCACCTGTACTATACATCAGGGTATTTTTCAGGTCGAAAATTTTATATTTTTAGTTTAAGTTCATAATATATTTATTACATTCGTACCTTTAAACATATTCCATTTTTCATATTTCCAATTTTTTTCTGCTACTGCAAGCTCATTTTTAGAATTTTAAAAATATTTTAATTTTTTGACATTTTCACCTGTACTATACATCAGGGTATTTTTCAGGTCGAAAATTTTATATTTTTAGTTTAAGTTCATAATATATTTATTACATTCGTACCTTTAAACATATTCCATTTTTCATATTTCCAATTTTTTTCTGCTTCTGCAAGCTCATTTTTAGAATTTTAAAAATATTTTAATTTTTTGACATTTTCACCTGTACTATACATCAGGGTATTTTTCAGGTCGAAAATTTTATATTTTTAGTTTAAGTTCATAATATATTTATTACATTCGTACCTTTAAACATATTCCATTTTTCATATTTCCAATTTTTTTCTGCTTCTGTAAGCTCATTTTTAGAATTTTAAAAATATTTTAATTTTTTGACATTTTCACCTGTACTATACATCAGGGTATTTTTCAGGTCGAAAAATTTATATTTTTAGTTTAAGTTCATAATATATTTATTACATTCGTACCTTTAAACATATTCCATTTTTCATATTTCCAATTTTTTTCTGCTACTGCAAGCTCATTTTTAGAATTTTAAAAATATTTTCATTTTTTGACATTTTCACCTGTACTATACATCAGGGTATTTTTCAGGTCGAAAATTTTATATTTTTAGTTTAAGTTCATAATATATTTATTACATTCGTACCTTTAAACATATTCCATTTTTCATATTTCCAATATTTTTCTGCTACTGCAAGCTCATTTTTAGAATTTTAAAAATATTTTAATTTTTTGACATTTTCACCTGTACTATACATCAGGGTATTTTTCAGGTCGAAAATTTTATATTTTTAGTTTAAGTTCATAATATATTTATTACATTCGTACCTTTAAACATATTCCATTTTTCATATTCCCAATTTTTTTCTGCTTCTGCAAGCTCATTTTTAGAATTTTAAAAATATTTTAATTTTTTGACATTTTCACCTGTACTATACATCAGGGTATTTTTCAGGTCAAAAAATTTATATTTTTAGTTTAAGTTTATAATATATTTATTACATTCGTACCTTTCAACCGATTCCATTTTTCATATTTCCAATTTTATTCTGCTACTGCAAGCCAATTTTTAGAATTTTAAAAATATTTTCATTTTTTGACATTTTCACCTGTACTATACATCAGGGTATTTTTCAGGTCGAAAATTTTATATTTTTAGTTTAAGTTAATAATATATTTATTACATTCGTACCTTTAAACGTATTCCATTTTTCATATTTCCAATTTTTTTCTGCTACTGCAAGCCCATTTTTAGAATTTTAAAAATATTTTCATTTTTTGACATTTTCACATGTACTATACATCAGGGTATTTTTCAGGTCGAAAATTTTATATTTTTAGTTTAAGTTAATAATATATTTATTACATTCGTACCTTTAAACGTATTCCATTTTTCATATTTCCAATTTTTTTCTGCTACTGCAAGCCCATTTTTAGAATTTTAAAAATATTTTAATTTTTTGACATTTTCACCTGTACTATACATCAGGGTATTTTTCAGGTCAAAAAATTTATATTTTTAGTTTAAGTTTATAATATATTTATTACATTCGTACCTTTCAACCGATTCCATTTTTCATATTTCCAATTTTATTCTGCTACTGCAAGCCAATTTTTAGAATTTTAAAAATATTTTCATTTTTTGACATTTTCACCTGTACTATACATCAGGGTATTTTTCAGGTCGAAAATTTTATATTTTTAGTTTAAGTTAATAATATATTTATTACATTCGTACCTTTAAACCGATTCCATTTTTCCTATTTCCAATTTTATTCTGCTACTGCAAGTCCATTTTTAGAATTTTAAAAATATTTTCATTTTTTGACATTTTCACCTGTACTATACATCAGGGTATTTTTCAGGTCGAAAAATTTATATTTTTAGTTTAAGTTAATAATATATTTATTGCATTCGTACCTTTAAACCGATTCCATTTTTCACATTTCCAATTTTATTCTGCTACTGCAAGCCCATTTTTAGAATTTTAAAAATATTTTAATTTTTTGACATTTTCACCTGTACTATACATCAGGGTATTTTTCAGGTCGAAAAATTTATATTTTTAGTTTAAGTTAATAATATATTTATTACATTCGTACCTTTAAACATAGTCCATTTTTCCTATTTCCAATTTTATTCTGCTACTGCAAGCCCATTTTTAGAATTTTAAAAATATTTTAATTTTTTGACATTTTCACCTGTACTATACATCAGGGTATTTTTCAGGTCGAAAATTTTATATTTTTAGTTTTAATTAATAATATATTTATTACATTCGTACTTTTAAACGTATTCCATTTTTCATATTTCCAATTTTTTTCTGCTACTGCAAGCCCATTTTTAGAATTTTAAAAATATTTTCATTTTTTGACATTTTCACCTGTACTATACATCAGGGTATTTTTCCGGTCGAAAATTTTATATTTTTAGTTTAAGTTAATAATATATTTATTACATTCACACCTTTAAACGTATTCCATTTTTCATATTTCCAATTTTTTTCTGCTACTGCAAGCCCATTTTTAGAATTTTAAAAATATTTTAATTTTTTGACATTTTCACCTGTACTATACATCAGGGTATTTTTCAGGTCGAAAATTTTATATTTTTAGTTTAAGTTCATAATATATTTATTACATTCGTACCTTTAAACATATTCCATTTTTCATATTTCCAATTTTTTTCTGCTACTGCAAGCTCATTTTTAGAATTTTAAAAATATTTTAATTTTTTGACATTTTCACCTGTACTATACATCAGGGTATTTTTCAGGTCGAAAATTTTATATTTTTAGTTTAAGTTCATAATATATTTATTACATTCGTACCTTTAAACATATTCCATTTTTCATATTTCCAATTTTTTTCTGCTTCTGCAAGCTCATTTTTAGAATTTTAAAAATATTTTAATTTTTTGACATTTTCACCTGTACTATACATCAGGGTATTTTTCAGGTCGAAAATTTTATATTTTTAGTTTAAGTTCATAATATATTTATTACATTCGTACCTTTAAACATATTCCATTTTTCATATTCCCAATTTTTTTCTGCTTCTGCAAGCTCATTTTTAGAATTTTAAAAATATTTTAATTTTTTGACATTTTCACCTGTACTATACATCAGGGTATTTTTCAGGATGAAAAATTTATATTTTTAGTTTAAGTTCATAATATATTTATTACATTCGTACCTTTAAACATATTCCATTTTTCATATTTCCAATTTTTTTCTGCTACTGCAAGCTCATTTTTAGAATTTTAAAAATATTTTAATTTTTTGACATTTTCACCTGTACTATACATCAGGGTATTTTTCAGGTCGAAAATTTTATATTTTTAGTTTAAGTTCATAATATATTTATTACATTCGTACCTTTAAACATATTCCATTTTTCATATTCCCAATTTTTTTCTGCTACTGCAAGCTCATTTTTAGAATTTTAAAAATATTTTAATTTTTTGACATTTTCACCTGTACTATACATCAGGGTATTTTTCAGGTCGAAAATTTTATATTTTTAGTTTAAGTTCATAATATATTTATTACATTCGTACCTTTAAACATATTCCATTTTTCATATTTCCAATTTTTTTCTGCTTCTGCAAGCTCATTTTTAGAATTTTAAAAATATTTTAATTTTTTGACATTTTCACCTGTACTATACATCAGGGTATTTTTCAGGTCGAAAATTTTATATTTTTAGTTTAAGTTCATAATATATTTATTACATTCGTACCTTTAAACATATTCCATTTTTCATATTTCCAATTTTTTTCTGCTTCTGTAAGCTCATTTTTAGAATTTTAAAAATATTTTAATTTTTTGACATTTTCACCTGTACTATACATCAGGGTATTTTTCAGGTCGAAAAATTTATATTTTTAGTTTAAGTTCATAATATATTTATTACATTCGTACCTTTAAACATATTCCATTTTTCATATTCCCAATTTTTTTCTGCTTCTGCAAGCTCATTTTTAGAATTTTAAAAATATTTTAATTTTTTGACATTTTCACCTGTACTATACATCAGGGTATTTTTCAGGATGAAAAATTTATATTTTTAGTTTAAGTTCATAATATATTTATTACATTCGTACCTTTAAACATATTCCATTTTTCATATTTCCAATTTTTTTCTGCTACTGCAAGCTCATTTTTAGAATTTTAAAAATATTTTAATTTTTTGACATTTTCACCTGTACTATACATCAGGGTATTTTTCAGGTCGAAAATTTTATATTTTTAGTTTAAGTTCATAATATATTTATTAAATTCGTACCTTTAAACATATTCCATTTTTCATATTCCCAATTTTTTTCTGCTACTGCAAGCTCATTTTTAGAATTTTAAAAATATTTTAATTTTTTGACATTTTCACCTGTACTATACATCAGGGTATTTTTCAGGTCGAAAATTTTATATTTTTAGTTTAAGTTCATAATATATTTATTACATTCGTACCTTTAAACATATTCCATTTTTCATATTCCCAATTTTTTTCTGCTTCTGCAAGCTCATTTTTAGAATTTTAAAAATATTTTCATTTTTTGACATTTTCACCTGTACTATACATCAGGGTATTTTTCAGGATGAAAATTTTATAATTTTAGTTTAAGTTCATAATATATTTATTACATTCGTACCTTTAAACATATTCCATTTTTCATATTTCCAATTTTTTTCTGCTACTGCAAGCTCATTTTTAGAATTTTAAAAATATTTTAATTTTTTGACATTTTCACCTGTACTATACATCAGGGTATTTTTCAGGTCGAAAATTTTATATTTTTAGTTTAAGTTCATAATATATTTATTACATTCGTACCTTTAAACATATTCCATTTTTCATATTCCCAATTTTTTTCTGCTTCTGCAAGCTCATTTTTAGAATTTTAAAAATATTTTAATTTTTTGACATTTTCACCTGTACTATACATCAGGGTATTTTTCAGGTCGAAAATTTTATATTTTTAGTTTAAGTTCATAATATATTTATTACATTCGTACCTTTAAACATATTCCATTTTTCATATTCCCAATTTTTTTCTGCTTCTGCAAGCTCATTTTTAGAATTTTAAAAATATTTTAATTTTTTGACATTTTCACCTGTACTATACATCAGGGTATTTTTCAGGATGAAAATTTTATAATTTTAGTTTAAGTTCATAATATATTTATTACATTCGTACCTTTAAACATATTCCATTTTTCATATTTCCAATTTTTTTCTGCTACTGCAAGCTCATTTTTAGAATTTTAAAAATATTTTAATTTTTTGACATTTTCACCTGTACTATACATCAGGGTATTTTTCAGGTCGAAAATTTTATATTTTTAGTTTAAGTTCATAATATATTTATTACATTCGTACCTTTAAACATATTCCATTTTTCATATTTCCAATTTTTTTCTGCTACTGCAAGCTCATTTTTAGAATTTTAAAAATATTTTAATTTTTTGACATTTTCACCTGTACTATACATCAGGGTATTTTTCAGGTCGAAAATTTTATATTTTTAGTTTAAGTTCATAATATATTTATTACATTCGTACCTTTAAACATATTCCATTTTTCATATTTCCAATTTTTTTCTGCTTCTGCAAGCTCATTTTTAGAATTTTAAAAATATTTTAATTTTTTGACATTTTCACCTGTACTATACATCAGGGTATTTTTCAGGTCGAAAATTTTATATTTTTAGTTTAAGTTCATAATATATTTATTACATTCGTACCTTTAAACATATTCCATTTTTCATATTTCCAATTTTTTTTCTGCTTCTGTAAGCTCATTTTTAGAATTTTAAAAATATTTTAATTTTTTGACATTTTCACCTGTACTATACATCAGGGTATTTTTCAGGTCGAAAAATTTATATTTTTAGTTTAAGTTCATAATATATTTATTACATTCGTACCTTTAAACATATTCCATTTTTCATATTCCCAATTTTTTTCTGCTTCTGCAAGCTCATTTTTAGAATTTTAAAAATATTTTAATTTTTTGACATTTTCACCTGTATTATACATCAGGGTATTTTTCAGGTCCAAAAATTTATATTTTTAGTTTAAGTTCATAATATATTTATTACATTCGTACCTTTAAACATATTCCATTTTTCATATTTCCAATTTTTTTCTGCTACTGCAAGCTCATTTTTAGAATTTTAAAAATATTTTAATTTTTTGACATTTTCACCTGTACTATACATCAGGGTATTTTTCAGGTCGAAAATTTTATATTTTTAGTTTAAGTTCATAATATATTTATTACATTCGTACCTTTAAACATATTCCATTTTTCATATTCCCAATTTTTTTCTGCTACTGCAAGCTCATTTTTAGAATTTTAAAAATATTTTAATTTTTTGACATTTTCACCTGTACTATACATCAGGGTATTTTTCAGGTCGAAAATTTTATATTTTTAGTTTAAGTTCATAATATATTTATTACATTCGTACCTTTAAACATATTCCATTTTTCATATTCCCAATTTTTTTCTGCTTCTGCAAGCTCATTTTTAGAATTTTAAAAATATTTTAATTTTTTGACATTTTCACCTGTACTATACATCAGGGTATTTTTCAGGTCGAAAATTTTATAATTTTAGTTTAAGTTCATAATATATTTATTACATTCGTACCTTTAAACATATTCCATTTTTCATATTTCCAATTTTTTTCTGCTACTGCAAGCTCATTTTTAGAATTTTAAAAATATTTTAATTTTTTGACATTTTCACCTGTACTATACATCAGGGTATTTTTCAGGTCGAAAATTTTATATTTTTAGTTTAAGTTCATAATATATTTATTACATTCGTACCTTTAAACATATTCCATTTTTCATATTCCCAATTTTTTTCTGCTTCTGCAAGCTCATTTTTAGAATTTTAAAAATATTTTAATTTTTTGACATTTTCACCTGTACTATACATCAGGGTATTTTTCAGGTCGAAAATTTTATATTTTTAGTTTAAGTTCATAATATATTTATTACATTCGTACCTTTAAACATATTCCATTTTTCATATTCCCAATTTTTTTCTGCTTCTGCAAGCTCATTTTTAGAATTTTAAAAATATTTTAATTTTTTGACATTTTCACCTGTACTATACATCAGGGTATTTTTCAGGATGAAAATTTTATAATTTTAGTTTAAGTTCATAATATATTTATTACATTCTTACCTTTAAACATATTCCATTTTTCATATTTCCAATTTTTTTCTGCTACTGCAAGCTCATTTTTAGAATTTTAAAAATATTTTAATTTTTTGACATTTTCACCTGTACTATACATCAGGGTATTTTTCAGGTCGAAAATTTTATATTTTTAGTTTAAGTTCATAATATATTTATTACATTCGTACCTTTAAACATATTCCATTTTTCATATTCCCAATTTTTTTCTGCTTCTGCAAGCTCATTTTTAGAATTTTAAAAATATTTTAATTTTTTGACATTTTCACCTGTACTATACATCAGGGTATTTTTCAGGATGAAAATTTTATAATTTTAGTTTAAGTTCATAATATATTTATTACATTCGTACCTTTAAACATATTCCATTTTTCATATTTCCAATTTTTTTCTGCTACTGCAAGCTCATTTTTAGAATTTTAAAAATATTTTAATTTTTTGACATTTTCACCTGTACTATACATCAGGGTATTTTTCAGGTCGAAAATTTTATATTTTTAGTTTAAGTTCATAACATATTTATTACATTCGTACTTTTTAACATATTCCATTTTTCATATTCCCAATTTTTTTCTGCTTCTGCAAGCTCATTTTTAGAATTTTAAAAATATTTTAATTTTTTGACATTTTCACCTGTACTATACATCAGGGTATTTTTCAGGTCGAAAATTTTATATTTTTAGTTTAAGTTCATAATATATTTATTACATTCGTACCTTTAAACATATTCCATTTTTCATATTCCCAATTTTTTTCTGCTTCTGCAAGCTCATTTTTAGAATTTTAAAAATATTTTAATTTTTTGACATTTTCACCTGTACTATACATCAGGGTATTTTTCAGGATGAAAATTTTATAATTTTAGTTTAAGTTCATAATATATTTATTACATTCTTACCTTTAAACATATTCCATTTTTCATATTTCCAATTTTTTTCTGCTACTGCAAGCTCATATTTAGAATTTTAAAAATATTTTAATTTTTTGACATTTTCACCTGTACTATACATCAGGGTATTTTTCAGGTCGAAAATTTTATATTTTTAGTTTAAGTTCATAATATATTTATTACATTCGTACCTTTAAACATATTCCATTTTTCATATTTCCAATTTTTTTCTGCTACTGCAAGCTCATTTTTAGAATTTTAAAAATATTTTAATTTTTTGACATTTTCACCTGTACTATACATCAGGGTATTTTTCAGGTCAAAAATTTTATATTTTTAGTTTAAGTTCATAATATATTTATTACATTCGTACCTTTAAACATATTCCATTTTTCATATTCCCAATTTTTTTCTGCTTCTGCAAGCTCATTTTTAGAATTTTAAAAATATTTTAATTTTTTGACATTTTCACCTGTACTATATACATCAGGGTATTTTTCAGGTCGAAAATTTTATATTTTTAGTTTAAGTTCATAATATATTTATTACATTCGTACCTTTAAACATATTCCATTTTTCATATTCCCAATTTTTTTCTGCTTCTGCAAGCTCATTTTTAGAATTTTAAAAATATTTTAATTTTTTGACATTTTCACCTGTACTATACATCAGGGTATTTTTCAGGATGAAAATTTTATAATTTTAGTTTAAGTTCATAATATATTTATTACATTCGTACCTTTAAACATATTCCATTTTTCATATTTCCAATTTTTTTCTGCTACTGCAAGCTCATTTTTAGAATTTTAAAAATATTTTAATTTTTTGACATTTTCACCTGTACTATACATCAGGGTATTTTTCAGGTCAAAAATTTTATATTTTTAGTTTAAGTTCATAATATATTTATTACATTCGTACCTTTAAACATATTCCATTTTTCATATTCCCAATTTTTTTCTGCTTCTGCAAGCTCATTTTTAGAATTTTAAAAATATTTTAATTTTTTGACATTTTCACCTGTACTATACATCAGGGTATTTTTCAGGTCGAAAATTTTATATTTTTAGTTTAAGTTCATAATATATTTATTACATTCGTACCTTTAAACATATTCCATTTTTCATATTCCCAATTTTTTTCTGCTACTGCAAGCTCATTTTTAGAATTTTAAAAATATTTTAATTTTTTGACATTTTCACCTGTACTATATACATCAGGGTATTTTTCAGGTCGAAAATTTTATATTTTTAGTTTAAGTTCATAATATATTTATTACATTCGTACCTTTAAACATATTCCATTTTTCATATTCCCAATTTTTTTCTGCTTCTGCAAGCTCATTTTTAGAATTTTAAAAATATTTTAATTTTTTGACATTTTCACCTGTACTATACATCAGGGTATTTTTCAGGATGAAAATTTTATAATTTTAGTTTAAGTTCATAATATATTTATTACATTCGTACCTTTAAACATATTCCATTTTTCATATTTCCAATTTTTTTCTGCTACTGCAAGCTCATTTTTAGAATTTTAAAAATATTTTAATTTTTTGACATTTTCACCTGTACTATACATCAGGGTATTTTTCAGGTCGAAAATTTTATATTTTTAGTTTAAGTTCATAATATATTTATTACATTCGTACCTTTAAACATATTCCATTTTTCATATTTCCAATTTTTTTTCTGCTTCTGTAAGCTCATTTTTAGAATTTTAAAAATATTTTAATTTTTTGACATTTTCACCTGTACTATACATCAGGGTATTTTTCAGGTCGAAAAATTTATATTTTTAGTTTAAGTTCATAATATATTTATTACATTCGTACCTTTAAACATATTCCATTTTTCATATTCCCAATTTTTTTCTGCTTCTGCAAGCTCATTTTTAGAATTTTAAAAATATTTTAATTTTTTGACATTTTCACCTGTATTATACATCAGGGTATTTTTCAGGTCCAAAAATTTATATTTTTAGTTTAAGTTCATAATATATTTATTACATTCGTACCTTTAAACATATTCCATTTTTCATATTTCCAATTTTTTTCTGCTACTGCAAGCTCATTTTTAGAATTTTAAAAATATTTTAATTTTTTGACATTTTCACCTGTACTATACATCAGGGTATTTTTCAGGTCGAAAATTTTATATTTTTAGTTTAAGTTCATAATATATTTATTACATTCGTACCTTTAAACATATTCCATTTTTCATATTCCCAATTTTTTTCTGCTACTGCAAGCTCATTTTTAGAATTTTAAAAATATTTTAATTTTTTGACATTTTCACCTGTACTATACATCAGGGTATTTTTCAGGTCGAAAATTTTATATTTTTAGTTTAAGTTCATAATATATTTATTACATTCGTACCTTTAAACATATTCCATTTTTCATATTCCCAATTTTTTTCTGCTTCTGCAAGCTCATTTTTAGAATTTTAAAAATATTTTAATTTTTTGACATTTTCACCTGTACTATACATCAGGGTATTTTTCAGGTCGAAAATTTTATAATTTTAGTTTAAGTTCATAATATATTTATTACATTCGTACCTTTAAACATATTCCATTTTTCATATTTCCAATTTTTTTCTGCTACTGCAAGCTCATTTTTAGAATTTTAAAAATATTTTAATTTTTTGACATTTTCACCTGTACTATACATCAGGGTATTTTTCAGGTCGAAAATTTTATATTTTTAGTTTAAGTTCATAATATATTTATTACATTCGTACCTTTAAACATATTCCATTTTTCATATTCCCAATTTTTTTCTGCTTCTGCAAGCTCATTTTTAGAATTTTAAAAATATTTTAATTTTTTGACATTTTCACCTGTACTATATACATCAGGGTATTTTTCAGGTCGAAAATTTTATATTTTTAGTTTAAGTTCATAATATATTTATTACATTCGTACCTTTAAACATATTCCATTTTTCATATTCCCAATTTTTTTCTGCTTCTGCAAGCTCATTTTTAGAATTTTAAAAATATTTTAATTTTTTGACATTTTCACCTGTACTATACATCAGGGTATTTTTCAGGATGAAAATTTTATAATTTTAGTTTAAGTTCATAATATATTTATTACATTCGTACCTTTAAACATATTCCATTTTTCATATTTCCAATTTTTTTCTGCTACTGCAAGCTCATTTTTAGAATTTTAAAAATATTTTAATTTTTTGACATTTTCACCTGTACTATACATCAGGGTATTTTTCAGGTCAAAAATTTTATATTTTTAGTTTAAGTTCATAATATATTTATTACATTCGTACCTTTAAACATATTCCATTTTTCATATTCCCAATTTTTTTCTGCTTCTGCAAGCTCATTTTTAGAATTTTAAAAATATTTTAATTTTTTGACATTTTCACCTGTACTATACATCAGGGTATTTTTCAGGTCGAAAATTTTATATTTTTAGTTTAAGTTCATAATATATTTATTACATTCGTACCTTTAAACATATTCCATTTTTCATATTCCCAATTTTTTTCTGCTACTGCAAGCTCATTTTTAGAATTTTAAAAATATTTTAATTTTTTGACATTTTCACCTGTACTATATACATCAGGGTATTTTTCAGGTCGAAAATTTTATATTTTTAGTTTAAGTTCATAATATATTTATTACATTCGTACCTTTAAACATATTCCATTTTTCATATTCCCAATTTTTTTCTGCTTCTGCAAGCTCATTTTTAGAATTTTAAAAATATTTTAATTTTTTGACATTTTCACCTGTACTATACATCAGGGTATTTTTCAGGATGAAAATTTTATAATTTTAGTTTAAGTTCATAATATATTTATTACATTCGTACCTTTAAACATATTCCATTTTTCATATTTCCAATTTTTTTCTGCTACTGCAAGCTCATTTTTAGAATTTTAAAAATATTTTAATTTTTTGACATTTTCACCTGTACTATACATCAGGGTATTTTTCAGGTCGAAAATTTTATATTTTTAGTTTAAGTTCATAATATATTTATTACATTCGTACCTTTAAACATATTCCATTTTTCATATTTCCAATTTTTTTTCTGCTTCTGTAAGCTCATTTTTAGAATTTTAAAAATATTTTAATTTTTTGACATTTTCACCTGTACTATACATCAGGGTATTTTTCAGGTCGAAAAATTTATATTTTTAGTTTAAGTTCATAATATATTTATTACATTCGTACCTTTAAACATATTCCATTTTTCATATTCCCAATTTTTTTCTGCTTCTGCAAGCTCATTTTTAGAATTTTAAAAATATTTTAATTTTTTGACATTTTCACCTGTATTATACATCAGGGTATTTTTCAGGTCCAAAAATTTATATTTTTAGTTTAAGTTCATAATATATTTATTACATTCGTACCTTTAAACATATTCCATTTTTCATATTTCCAATTTTTTTCTGCTACTGCAAGCTCATTTTTAGAATTTTAAAAATATTTTAATTTTTTGACATTTTCACCTGTACTATACATCAGGGTATTTTTCAGGTCGAAAATTTTATATTTTTAGTTTAAGTTCATAATATATTTATTACATTCGTACCTTTAAACATATTCCATTTTTCATATTCCCAATTTTTTTCTGCTACTGCAAGCTCATTTTTAGAATTTTAAAAATATTTTAATTTTTTGACATTTTCACCTGTACTATACATCAGGGTATTTTTCAGGTCGAAAATTTTATATTTTTAGTTTAAGTTCATAATATATTTATTACATTCGTACCTTTAAACATATTCCATTTTTCATATTCCCAATTTTTTTCTGCTTCTGCAAGCTCATTTTTAGAATTTTAAAAATATTTTAATTTTTTGACATTTTCACCTGTACTATACATCAGGGTATTTTTCAGGTCGAAAATTTTATAATTTTAGTTTAAGTTCATAATATATTTATTACATTCGTACCTTTAAACATATTCCATTTTTCATATTTCCAATTTTTTTCTGCTACTGCAAGCTCATTTTTAGAATTTTAAAAATATTTTAATTTTTTGACATTTTCACCTGTACTATACATCAGGGTATTTTTCAGGTCGAAAATTTTATATTTTTAGTTTAAGTTCATAATATATTTATTACATTCGTACCTTTAAACATATTCCATTTTTCATATTCCCAATTTTTTTCTGCTTCTGCAAGCTCATTTTTAGAATTTTAAAAATATTTTAATTTTTTGACATTTTCACCTGTACTATACATCAGGGTATTTTTCAGGTCGAAAATTTTATATTTTTAGTTTAAGTTCATAATATATTTATTACATTCGTACCTTTAAACATATTCCATTTTTCATATTCCCAATTTTTTTCTGCTTCTGCAAGCTCATTTTTAGAATTTTAAAAATATTTTAATTTTTTGACATTTTCACCTGTACTATACATCAGGGTATTTTTCAGGATGAAAATTTTATAATTTTAGTTTAAGTTCATAATATATTTATTACATTCTTACCTTTAAACATATTCCATTTTTCATATTTCCAATTTTTTTCTGCTACTGCAAGCTCATTTTTAGAATTTTAAAAATATTTTAATTTTTTGACATTTTCACCTGTACTATACATCAGGGTATTTTTCAGGTCGAAAATTTTATATTTTTAGTTTAAGTTCATAATATATTTATTACATTCGTACCTTTAAACATATTCCATTTTTCATATTCCCAATTTTTTTCTGCTTCTGCAAGCTCATTTTTAGAATTTTAAAAATATTTTAATTTTTTGACATTTTCACCTGTACTATACATCAGGGTATTTTTCAGGATGAAAATTTTATAATTTTAGTTTAAGTTCATAATATATTTATTACATTCGTACCTTTAAACATATTCCATTTTTCATATTTCCAATTTTTTTCTGCTACTGCAAGCTCATTTTTAGAATTTTAAAAATATTTTAATTTTTTGACATTTTCACCTGTACTATACATCAGGGTATTTTTCAGGTCGAAAATTTTATATTTTTAGTTTAAGTTCATAACATATTTATTACATTCGTACCTTTAAACATATTCCATTTTTCATATTCCCAATTTTTTTCTGCTTCTGCAAGCTCATTTTTAGAATTTTAAAAATATTTTAATTTTTTGACATTTTCACCTGTACTATACATCAGGGTATTTTTCAGGTCGAAAATTTTATATTTTTAGTTTAAGTTCATAATATATTTATTACATTCGTACCTTTAAACATATTCCATTTTTCATATTCCCAATTTTTTTCTGCTTCTGCAAGCTCATTTTTAGAATTTTAAAAATATTTTAATTTTTTGACATTTTCACCTGTACTATACATCAGGGTATTTTTCAGGATGAAAATTTTATAATTTTAGTTTAAGTTCATAATATATTTATTACATTCTTACCTTTAAACATATTCCATTTTTCATATTTCCAATTTTTTTCTGCTACTGCAAGCTCATATTTAGAATTTTAAAAATATTTTAATTTTTTGACATTTTCACCTGTACTATACATCAGGGTATTTTTCAGGTCGAAAATTTTATATTTTTAGTTTAAGTTCATAATATATTTATTACATTCGTACCTTTAAACATATTCCATTTTTCATATTTCCAATTTTTTTCTGCTACTGCAAGCTCATTTTTAGAATTTTAAAAATATTTTAATTTTTTGACATTTTCACCTGTACTATACATCAGGGTATTTTTCAGGTCAAAAATTTTATATTTTTAGTTTAAGTTCATAATATATTTATTACATTCGTACCTTTAAACATATTCCATTTTTCATATTCCCAATTTTTTTCTGCTTCTGCAAGCTCATTTTTAGAATTTTAAAAATATTTTAATTTTTTGACATTTTCACCTGTACTATACATCAGGGTATTTTTCAGGTCGAAAATTTTATATTTTTAGTTTAAGTTCATAATATATTTATTACATTCGTACCTTTAAACATATTCCATTTTTCATATTCCCAATTTTTTTCTGCTACTGCAAGCTCATTTTTAGAATTTTAAAAATATTTTAATTTTTTGACATTTTCACCTGTACTATATACATCAGGGTATTTTTCAGGTCGAAAATTTTATATTTTTAGTTTAAGTTCATAATATATTTATTACATTCGTACCTTTAAACATATTCCATTTTTCATATTCCCAATTTTTTTCTGCTTCTGCAAGCTCATTTTTAGAATTTTAAAAATATTTTAATTTTTTGACATTTTCACCTGTACTATACATCAGGGTATTTTTCAGGATGAAAATTTTATAATTTTAGTTTAAGTTCATAATATATTTATTACATTCGTACCTTTAAACATATTCCATTTTTCATATTTCCAATTTTTTTCTGCTACTGCAAGCTCATTTTTAGAATTTTAAAAATATTTTAATTTTTTGACATTTTCACCTGTACTATACATCAGGGTATTTTTCAGGTCAAAAATTTTATATTTTTAGTTTAAGTTCATAATATATTTATTACATTCGTACCTTTAAACATATTCCATTTTTCATATTCCCAATTTTTTTCTGCTTCTGCAAGCTCATTTTTAGAATTTTAAAAATATTTTAATTTTTTGACATTTTCACCTGTACTATACATCAGGGTATTTTTCAGGTCGAAAATTTTATATTTTTAGTTTAAGTTCATAATATATTTATTACATTCGTACCTTTAAACATATTCCATTTTTCATATTCCCAATTTTTTTCTGCTACTGCAAGCTCATTTTTAGAATTTTAAAAATATTTTAATTTTTTGACATTTTCACCTGTACTATATACATCAGGGTATTTTTCAGGTCGAAAATTTTATATTTTTAGTTTAAGTTCATAATATATTTATTACATTCGTACCTTTAAACATATTCCATTTTTCATATTCCCAATTTTTTTCTGCTTCTGCAAGCTCATTTTTAGAATTTTAAAAATATTTTAATTTTTTGACATTTTCACCTGTACTATACATCAGGGTATTTTTCAGGATGAAAATTTTATAATTTTAGTTTAAGTTCATAATATATTTATTACATTCGTACCTTTAAACATATTCCATTTTTCATATTTCCAATTTTTTTCTGCTACTGCAAGCTCATTTTTAGAATTTTAAAAATATTTTAATTTTTTGACATTTTCACCTGTACTATACATCAGGGTATTTTTCAGGTCGAAAATTTTATATTTTTAGTTTAAGTTCATAATATATTTATTACATTCGTACCTTTAAACATATTCCATTTTTCATATTCCCAATTTTTTTCTGCTTCTGCAAGCTCATTTTTAGAATTTTAAAAATATTTTAATTTTTTGACATTTTCACCTGTACTATACATTAGGGTATTTTTCAGGTCGAAAATTTTATATTTTTAGTTTAAGTTCATAATATATTTATTACATTCGTACCTTTAAACATATTCCATTTTTCATATTCCCAATTTTTTTCTGCTTCTGCAAGGTCATTTTTAGAATTTTAAAAATATTTTAATTTTTTGACATTTTCACCTGTACTATACATCAGGGTATTTTTCAGGTCGAAAATTTTATATTTTTAGTTTAAGTTCATAATATATTTATTACATTCGTACCTTTAAACATATTCCATTTTTCATATTTCCAATTTTTTTCTGCTACTGCAAGCTCATTTTTAGAATTTTAAAAATATTTTAATTTTTTGACATTTTCACCTGTACTATACATCAGGGTATTTTTCAGGTCGAAAATTTTATATTTTTAGTTTAAGTTCATAATATATTTATTACATTCGTACCTTTAAACATATTCCATTTTTCATATTTCCAATTTTTTTCTGCTACTGCAAGCTCATTTTTAGAATTTTAAAAATATTTTAATTTTTTGACATTTTCACCTGTACTATACATCAGGGTATTTTTCAGGTCGAAAATTTTATATTTTTAGTTTAAGTTCATAATATATTTATTACATTCGTACCTTTAAACATATTCCATTTTTCATATTCCCAATTTTTTTCTGCTTCTGCAAGCTCATTTTTAGAATTTTAAAAATATTTTAATTTTTTGACATTTTCACCTGTACTATATTCAGGGTATTTTTCAGGTCGAAAATTTTATATTTTTAGTTTAAGTTCATAATATATTTATTACATTCGTACCTTTAAACATATTCCATTTTTCATATTCCCAATTTTTTTCTGCTTCTGCAAGCTCATTTTTAGAATTTTAAAAATATTTTAATTTTTTGACATTTTCACCTGTACTATACATCAGGGTATTTTTCAGGATGAAAAATTTATATTTTTAGTTTAAGTTCATAATATATTTATTACATTCGTACCTTTAAACATATTCCATTTTTCATATTTCCAATTTTTTTCTGCTACTGCAAGCTCATTTTTAGAATTTTAAAAATATTTTAATTTTTTGACATTTTCACCTGTACTATACATCAGGGTATTTTTCAGGTCGAAAATTTTATATTTTTAGTTTAAGTTCATAATATATTTATTACATTCGTACCTTTAAACATATTCCATTTTTCATATTCCCAATTTTTTTCTGCTACTGCAAGCTCATTTTTAGAATTTTAAAAATATTTTAATTTTTTGACATTTTCACCTGTACTATACATCAGGGTATTTTTCAGGTCGAAAATTTTATATTTTTAGTTTAAGTTCATAATATATTTATTACATTCGTACCTTTAAACATATTCCATTTTTATATTTCCAATTTTTTTCTGCTTCTGCAAGCTCATTTTTAGAATTTTAAAAATATTTTAATTTTTTGACATTTTCACCTGTACTATACATCAGGGTATTTTTCAGGTCGAAAATTTTATATTTTTAGTTTAAGTTCATAATATATTTATTACATTCGTACCTTTAAACATATTCCATTTTTCATATTTCCAATTTTTTTCTGCTTCTGTAAGCTCATTTTTAGAATTTTAAAAATATTTTAATTTTTTGACATTTTCACCTGTACTATACATCAGGGTATTTTTCAGGTCGAAAAATTTATATTTTTAGTTTAAGTTCATAATATATTTATTACATTCGTACCTTTAAACATATTCCATTTTTCATATTCCCAATTTTTTTCTGCTTCTGCAAGCTCATTTTTAGAATTTTAAAAATATTTTAATTTTTTGACATTTTCACCTGTACTATACATCAGGGTATTTTTCAGGATGAAAAATTTATATTTTTAGTTTAAGTTCATAATATATTTATTACATTCGTACCTTTAAACATATTCCATTTTTCATATTTCCAATTTTTTTCTGCTACTGCAAGCTCATTTTTAGAATTTTAAAAATATTTTAATTTTTTGACATTTTCACCTGTACTATACATCAGGGTATTTTTCAGGTCGAAAATTTTATATTTTTAGTTTAAGTTCATAATATATTTATTACATTCGTACCTTTAAACATATTCCATTTTTCATATTCCCAATTTTTTTCTGCTACTGCAAGCTCATTTTTAGAATTTTAAAAATATTTTAATTTTTTGACATTTTCACCTGTACTATACATCAGGGTATTTTTCAGGTCGAAAATTTTATATTTTTAGTTTAAGTTCATAATATATTTATTACATTCGTACCTTTAAACATATTCCATTTTTCATATTCCCAATTTTTTTCTGCTTCTGCAAGCTCATTTTTAGAATTTTAAAAATATTTTAATTTTTTGACATTTTCACCTGTACTATACATCAGGGTATTTTTCAGGATGAAAATTTTATAATTTTAGTTTAAGTTCATAATATATTTATTACATTCGTACCTTTAAACATATTCCATTTTTCATATTTCCAATTTTTTTCTGCTTCTGCAAGCTCATTTTTAGAATTTTAAAAATATTTTAATTTTTTGACATTTTCACCTGTACTATACATCAGGGTATTTTTCAGGTCGAAAATTTTATATTTTTAGTTTAAGTTCATAATATATTTATTACATTCGTACCTTTAAACATATTCCATTTTTCATATTCCCAATTTTTTTCTGCTTCTGCAAGCTCATTTTTAGAATTTTAAAAATATTTTAATTTTTTGACATTTTCACCTGTACTATACATCAGGGTATTTTTCAGGTCGAAAATTTTATATTTTTAGTTTAAGTTCATAATATATTTATTACATTCGTACCTTTAAACATATTCCATTTTTCATATTCCCAATTTTTTTCTGCTTCTGCAAGCTCATTTTTAGAATTTTAAAAATATTTTAATTTTTTGACATTTTCACCTGTACTATACATCAGGGTATTTTTCAGGATGAAAATTTTATAATTTTAGTTTAAGTTCATAATATATTTATTACATTCTTACCTTTAAACATATTCCATTTTTCATATTTCCAATTTTTTTCTGCTACTGCAAGCTCATTTTTAGAATTTTAAAAATATTTTAATTTTTTGACATTTTCACCTGTACTATACATCAGGGTATTTTTCAGGTCGAAAATTTTATATTTTTACTTTAAGTTCATAATATATTTATTACATTCGTACCTTTAAACATATTCCATTTTTCATATTCCCAATTTTTTTCTGCTTCTGCAAGCTCATTTTTAGAATTTTAAAAATATTTTAATTTTTTGACATTTTCACCTGTACTATACATCAGGGTATTTTTCAGGTCGAAAATTTTATATTTTTAGTTTAAGTTCATAATATATTTATTACATTCGTACCTTTAAACATATTCCATTTTTCATATTTCCAATTTTTTTCTGCTACTGCAAGCTCATTTTTAGAATTTTAAAAATATTTTAATTTTTTGATATTTTCACCTGTACTATACATCAGGGTATTTTTCAGGTCGAAAATTTTATATTTTTAGTTTAAGTTCATAATATATTTATTACATTCGTACCTTTAAACATATTCCATTTTTCATATTTCCAATTTTTTTCTGCTACTGCAAGCTCATTTTTAGAATTTTAAAAATATTTTAATTTTTTGACATTTTCACCTGTACTATACATCAGGGTATTTTTCAGGTCGAAAATTTTATATTTTTAGTTTAAGTTCATAATATATTTATTACATTCGTACCTTTAAACATATTCCATTTTTCATATTTCCAATTTTTTTCTGCTACTGCAAGCTCATTTTTAGAATTTTAAAAATATTTTAATTTTTTGACATTTTCACCTGTACTATACATCAGGGTATTTTTCAGGTCGAAAATTTTATATTTTTAGTTTAAGTTCATAATATATTTATTACATTCGTACCTTTAAACATATTCCATTTTTCATATTTCCAATATTTTTCTGCTACTGCAAGCTCATTTTTAGAATTTTAAAAATATTTTAATTTTTTGACATTTTCACCTGTACTATACATCAGGGTATTTTTCAGGTCGAAAATTTTATATTTTTAGTTTAAGTTCATAATATATTTATTACATTCGTACCTTTAAACATATTCCATTTTTCATATTCCCAATTTTTTTCTGCTTCTGCAAGCTCATTTTTAGAATTTTAAAAATATTTTAATTTTTTGACATTTTCACCTGTACTATACATCAGGGTATTTTTCAGGTCGAAAATTTTATATTTTTAGTTTAAGTTCATAATATATTTATTACATTCGTACCTTTAAACATATTCCATTTTTCATATTCCCAATTTTTTTCTGCTTCTGCAAGCTCATTTTTAGAATTTTAAAAATATTTTAATTTTTTGACATTTTCACCTGTACTATACATCAGGGTATTTTTCAGGTCGAAAATTTTATATTTTTAGTTTAAGTTCATAATATATTTATTACATTCGTACCTTTAAACATATTCCATTTTTCATATTTCCAATTTTTTTCTGCTACTGCAAGCTCATTTTTAGAATTTTAAAAATATTTTAATTTTTTGACATTTTCACCTGTACTATACATCAGGGTATTTTTCAGGTCGAAAATTTTATATTTTTAGTTTAAGTTCATAATATATTTATTACATTCGTACCTTTAAACATATTCCATTTTTCATATTTCCAATTTTTTTCTGCTACTGCAAGCTCATTTTTAGAATTTTAAAAATATTTTAATTTTTTGACATTTTCACCTGTACTATACATCAGGGTATTTTTCAGGTCGAAAATTTTATATTTTTAGTTTAAGTTCATAATATATTTATTACATTCGTACCTTTAAACATATTCCATTTTTCATATTTCCAATTTTTTTCTGCTACTGCAAGCTCATTTTTAGAATTTTAAAAATATTTTCATTTTTTGACATTTTCACCTGTACTATACATCAGGGTATTTTTCAGGTCGAAAATTTTATATTTTTAGTTTAAGTTCATAATATATTTATTACATTCGTACCTTTAAACATATTCCATTTTTCATATTTCCAATATTTTTCTGCTACTGCAAGCTCATTTTTAGAATTTTAAAAATATTTTAATTTTTTGACATTTTCACCTGTACTATACATCAGGGTATTTTTCAGGTCGAAAATTTTATATTTTTAGTTTAAGTTCATAATATATTTATTACATTCGTACCTTTAAACATATTCCATTTTTCATATTCCCAATTTTTTTCTGCTTCTGCAAGCTCATTTTTAGAATTTTAAAAATATTTTAATTTTTTGACATTTTCACCTGTACTATACATCAGGGTATTTTTCAGGTCGAAAATTTTATATTTTTAGTTTAAGTTCATAATATATTTATTACATTCGTACCTTTAAACATATTCCATTTTTCATATTCCCAATTTTTTTCTGCTTCTGCAAGCTCATTTTTAGAATTTTAAAAATATTTTAATTTTTTGACATTTTCACCTGTACTATACATCAGGGTATTTTTCAGGTCGAAAATTTTATATTTTTAGTTTAAGTTCATAATATATTTATTACATTCGTACCTTTAAACATATTCCATTTTTCATATTTCCAATTTTTTTCTGCTACTGCAAGCTCATTTTTAGAATTTTAAAAATATTTTAATTTTTTGACATTTTCACCTGTACTATACATCAGGGTATTTTTCAGGTCGAAAATTTTATATTTTTAGTTTAAGTTCATAATATATTTATAACATTCGTACATTTAAACATATTCAATTTTTCATATTTCCAATTTTATTCTGCTACTGCAAGCCCATTTTTAGAATTTTAAAAATATTTTAATTTTTTGACATTTTCACCTGTACTATACATCAGGGTATTTTTCAGGTCGAAAATTTTATATTTTTAGTTTAAGTTCATAATATATTTATTACATTCGTACCTTTAAACATATTCCATTTTTCATATTTCCAATTTTTTTCTGCTACTGCAAGCTCATTTTTAGAATTTTAAAAATATTTTCATTTTTTGACATTTTCACCTGTACTATACATCAGGGTATTTTTCAGGTCGAAAATTTTATATTTTTAGTTTAAGTTCATAATATATTTATTACATTTGTACCTTTAAACATATTCCATTTTTCATATTTCCAATTTTTTTCTGCTACTGCAAGCTCATTTTTAGAATTTTAAAAATATTTTAATTTTTTGACATTTTCACCTGTACTATACATCAGGGTATTTTTCAGGTCGAAAATTTTATATTTTTAGTTTAAGTTCATAATATATTTATTACATTCGTACCTTTAAACATATTCCATTTTTCATATTCCCAATTTTTTTCTGCTTCTGCAAGCTCATTTTTAGAATTTTAAAAATATTTTAATTTTTTGACATTTTCACCTGTACACATCAGGGTATTTTTCAGGTCGAAAATTTTATATTTTTAGTTTAAGTTCATAATATATTTATTACATTCGTACCTTTAAACATATTCCATTTTTCATATTCCCAATTTTTTTCTGCTACTGCAAGCTCATTTTTAGAATTTTAAAAATATTTTAATTTTTTGACATTTTCACCTGTACTATACATCAGGGTATTTTTCAGGTCGAAAATTTTATAGTTTTAGTTTAAGTTCATAATATATTTATTACATTCGTACCTTTAAACATATTCCATTTTTCATATTCCCAATTTTTTTCTGCTACTGCAAGGTCATTTTTAGAATTTTAAAAATATTTTAATTTTTTGACATTTTCACCTGTACTATACATCAGGGTATTTTTCAAATCGAAAATTTTATAGTTTTAGTTTAAGTTCATAATATATTTATTACATTCGTACCTTTAAACATATTCCATTTTTCATATTTCCAATTTTTTTCTGCTTCTGCAAGCTCATTTTTAGAATTTTAAAAGTATTTTAATTTTTTGACATTTTCACCTGTACTATACATCAGGGTATTTTTCAGGTCGAAAATTTTATAGTTTTAGTTTAAGTTCATAATATATTTATTACATTCGTACCTTTAAACATATTCCATTTTTCATATTTCCAATTTTTTTCTGCTACTGCAAGCTCATTTTTAGAATTTTAAAAATATTTTAATTTTTTGACATTTTCACCTGTACTATACATCAGGGTATTTTTCAGGTCGAAAATTTTATATTTTTAGTTTAAGTTCATAATATATTTATTACATTCGTACCTTTAAACATATTCCATTTTTCATATTTCCAATATTTTTCTGCTACTGCAAGCTCATTTTTAGAATTTTAAAAATATTTTAATTTTTTGACATTTTCACCTGTACTATACATCAGGGTATTTTTCAGGTCGAAAATTTTATATTTTTAGTTTAAGTTCATAATATATTTATTACATTCGTACCTTTAAACATATTCCATTTTTCATATTCCCAATTTTTTTCTGCTTCTGCAAGCTCATTTTTAGAATTTTAAAAATATTTTAATTTTTTGACATTTTCACCTGTACTATACATCAGGGTATTTTTCAGGTCGAAAATTTTATATTTTTAGTTTAAGTTCATAATATATTTATTACATTCGTACCTTTAAACATATTCCATTTTTCATATTTCCAATTTTTTTCTGCTACTGCAAGCTCATTTTTAGAATTTTAAAAATATTTTAATTTTTTGACATTTTCACCTGTACTATACATCAGGGTATTTTTCAGGTCGAAAATTTTATATTTTTAGTTTAAGTTCATAATATATTTATTACATTCGTACCTTTAAACATATTCCATTTTTCATATTCCCAATTTTTTTCTGCTTCTGCAAGCTCATTTTTAGAATTTTAAAAATATTTTAATTTTTTGACATTTTCACCTGTACTATACATCAGGGTATTTTTCAGGTCGAAAATTTTATATTTTTAGTTTAAGTTCATAATATATTTATTACATTCGTACCTTTAAACATATTCCATTTTTCATATTCCCAATTTTTTTCTGCTTCTGCAAGCTCATTTTTAGAATTTTAAAAATATTTTATTTTTTTGACATTTTCACCTGTACTATACATCAGGGTATTTTTCAGGTCGAAAATTTTATATTTTTAGTTTAAGTTCATAATATATTTATTACATTCGTACCTTTAAACATATTCCATTTTTCATATTCCCAATTTTTTTCTGCTACTGCAAGCTCATTTTTAGAATTTTAAAAATATTTTAATTTTTTGACATTTTCACCTGTACTATACATCAGGGTATTTTTCAGGTCGAAAATTTTATATTTTTAGTTTAAGTTCATAATATATTTATTACATTCGTACCTTTAAACATATTCCATTTTTCATATTTCCAATTTTTTTCTGCTACTGCAAGCTCATTTTTAGAATTTTAAAAATATTTTAATTTTTTGACATTTTCACCTGTACTATACATCAGGGTATTTTTCAGGTCGAAAATTTTATATTTTTAGTTTAAGTTCATAATATATTTATTACATTCGTACCTTTAAACATATTCCATTTTTCATATTCCCAATTTTTTTCTGCTTCTGCAAGCTCATTTTTAGAATTTTAAAAATATTTTAATTTTTTGACATTTTCACCTGTACTATACATCAGGGTATTTTTCAGGTCGAAAATTTTATATTTTTAGTTTAAGTTCATAATATATTTATTACATTCGTACCTTTAAACATATTCCATTTTTCATATTTCCAATATTTTTCTGCTACTGCAAGCTCATTTTTAGAATTTTAAAAATATTTTAATTTTTTGACATTTTCACCTGTACTATACATCAGGGTATTTTTCAGGTCGAAAATTTTATATTTTTAGTTTAAGTTCATAATATATTTATTACATTCGTACCTTTAAACATATTCCATTTTTCATATTCCCAATTTTTTTCTGCTTCTGCAAGCTCATTTTTAGAATTTTAAAAATATTTTAATTTTTTGACATTTTCACCTGTACTATACATCAGGGTATTTTTCAGGTCGAAAATTTTATATTTTTAGTTTAAGTTCATAATATATTTATTACATTCGTACCTTTAAACATATTCCATTTTTCATATTCCCAATTTTTTTCTGCTTCTGCAAGCTCATTTTTAGAATTTTAAAAATATTTTAATTTTTTGACATTTTCACCTGTACTATACATCAGGGTATTTTTCAGGTCGAAAATTTTATATTTTTAGTTTAAGTTCATAATATATTTATTACATTCGTACCTTTAAACATATTCCATTTTTCATATTCCCAATTTTTTTCTGCTACTGCAAGCTCATTTTTAGAATTTTAAAAATATTTTAATTTTTTGACATTTTCACCTGTACTATACATCAGGGTATTTTTCAGGTCGAAAATTTTATATTTTTAGTTTAAGTTCATAATATATTTATTACATTCGTACCTTTAAACATATTCCATTTTTCATATTTCCAATTTTTTTCTGCTACTGCAAGCTCATTTTTAGAATTTTAAAAATATTTTAATTTTTTGACATTTTCACCTGTACTATACATCAGGGTATTTTTCAGGTCGAAAATTTTATATTTTTAGTTTTAGTTCATAATATATTTATTACATTCGTACCTTTAAACATATTCCATTTTTCATATTCCCAATTTTTTTCTGCTTCTGCAAGCTCATTTTTAGAATTTTAAAAATATTTTAATTTTTTGACATTTTCACCTGTACTATACATCAGGGTATTTTTCAGGTCGAAAATTTTATATTTTTAGTTTAAGTTCATAATATATTTATTACATTCGTACCTTTAAACATATTCCATTTTTCATATTTCCAATTTTTTTCTGCTACTGCAAGCTCATTTTTAGAATTTTAAAAATATTTTAATTTTTTGACATTTTCACCTGTACTATACATCAGGGTATTTTTCAGGTCAAAAATTTTATATTTTTAGTTTTAGTTCATAATATATTTATTACATTCGTACCTTTAAACATATTCCATTTTTCATATTCCCAATTTTTTCTGCTTCTGCAAGCTCATTTTTAGAATTTTAAAAATATTTTAATTTTTTGACATTTTCACCTGTACTATACATCAGGGTATTTTTCAGGTCGAAAATTTTATATTTTTAGTTTAAGTTCATAATATATTTATTACATTCGTACCTTTAAACATATTCCATTTTTCATATTTCCAATTTTTTTTCTGCTACTGCAAGCTCATTTTTAGAATTTTAAAAATATTTTAATTTTTTGACATTTTCACCTGTACTATACATCAGGGTATTTTTCAGGTCGAAAATTTTATATTTTTAGTTTAAGTTCATAATATATTTATTACATTCGTACCTTTAAACATATTCCATTTTTCATATTCCCAATTTTTTTCTGCTTCTGCAAGCTCATTTTTAGAATTTTAAAAATATTTTAATTTTTTGACATTTTCACCTGTACTATACATCAGGGTATTTTTCAGGTCGAAAATTTTATATTTTTAGTTTAAGTTCATAATATATTTATTACATTCGTACCTTTAAACATATTCCATTTTTCATATTTCCAATATTTTTCTGCTACTGCAAGCTCATTTTTAGAATTTTAAAAATATTTTAATTTTTTGACATTTTCACCTGTACTATACATCAGGGTATTTTTCAGGTCGAAAATTTTATATTTTTAGTTTAAGTTCATAATATATTTATTACATTCGTACCTTTAAACATATTCCATTTTTCATATTCCCAATTTTTTTCTGCTTCTGCAAGCTCATTTTTAGAATTTTAAAAATATTTTAATTTTTTGACATTTTCACCTGTACTATACATCAGGGTATTTTTCAGGTCGAAAATTTTATATTTTTAGTTTAAGTTCATAATATATTTATTACATTCGTACATTTAAACATATTCCATTTTTCATATTTCCAATTTTATTCTGCTACTGCAAGCCCATTTTTAGAATTTTAAAAATATTTTCATTTTTTGACATTTTCACCTGTACTATACATCAGGGTATTTTTCAGGTCGAAAATTTTATATTTTTAGTTTAAGTTCATGATATATTTATTACATTCGTACCTTTAAACATATTCCATTTTTCATATTTCCAATTTTTTTCTGCTACTGCAAGCTCATTTTTAGAATTTTAAAAATATTTTAATTTTTTGACATTTTCACCTGTACTATACATCAGGGTATTTTTCAGGTCGAAAATTTTATATTTTTAGTTTAAGTTCATAATATATTTATTACATTCGTACCTTTAAACATATTCCATTTTTCATATTTCCAATTTTTTTCTGCTACTGCAAGCTCATCTTTAGAATTTTAAAAATATTATAATTTTTTGACATTTTCACCTGTACTATACATCAGGGTATTTTTCAGGTCGAAAATTTTATATTTTTAGTTTAAGTTCATAATATATTTATTACATTCGTACCTTTAAACATATTCCATTTTTCATATTCCCAATTTTTTTCTGCTTCTGCAAGCTCATTTTTAGAATTTTAAAAATATTTTAATTTTTTGACATTTTCACCTGTACTATACATCAGGGTATTTTTCAGGTCGAAAATTTTATATTTTTAGTTTAAGTTCATAATATATTTATTACATTCGTACCTTTAAACATATTCCATTTTTCATATTTCCAATTTTTTTCTGCTACTGCAAGCTCATTTTTAGAATTTTAAAAATATTTTAATTTTTTGACATTTTCACCTGTACTATACATCAGGGTATTTTTCAGGTCGAAAATTTTATATTTTTAGTTTAAGTTCATAATATATTTATTACATTCGTACATTTAAACATATTCAATTTTTCATATTTCCAATTTTATTCTGCTACTGCAAGCCCATTTTTAGAATTTTAAAAATATTTTAATTTTTTGACATTTTCACCTGTACTATACATCAGGGTATTTTTCAGGTCGAAAATTTTATATTTTTAGTTTAAGTTCATAATATATTTATTACATTCGTACCTTTAAACATATTCCATTTTTCATATTCCCAATTTTTTTCTGCTTCTGCAAGCTCATTTTTAGAATTTTAAAAATATTTTAATTTTTTGACATTTTCACCTGTACTATACATCAGGGTATTTTTCAGGTCGAAAATTTTATATTTTTAGTTTAAGTTCATAATATATTTATTACATTCGTACCTTTAAACATATTCCATTTTTCATATTTCCAATATTTTTCTGCTACTGCAAGCTCATTTTTAGAATTTTAAAAATATTTTAATTTTTTGACATTTTCACCTGTACTATACATCAGGGTATTTTTCAGGTCGAAAATTTTATATTTTTAGTTTAAGTTCATAATATATTTATTACATTCGTACCTTTAAACATATTCCATTTTTCATATTCCCAATTTTTTTCTGCTTCTGCAAGCTCATTTTTAGAATTTTAAAAATATTTTAATTTTTTGACATTTTCACCTGTACTATACATCAGGGTATTTTTCAGGTCGAAAATTTTATATTTTTAGTTTAAGTTCATAATATATTTATTACATTCGTACATTTAAACATATTCCATTTTTCATATTTCCAATTTTATTCTGCTACTGCAAGCCCATTTTTAGAATTTTAAAAATATTTTCATTTTTTGACATTTTCACCTGTACTATACATCAGGGTATTTTTCAGGTCGAAAATTTTATATTTTTAGTTTAAGTTCATGATATATTTATTACATTCGTACCTTTAAACATATTCCATTTTTCATATTTCCAATTTTTTTCTGCTACTGCAAGCTCATTTTTAGAATTTTAAAAATATTTTAATTTTTTGACATTTTCACCTGTACTATACATCAGGGTATTTTTCAGGTCGAAAATTTTATATTTTTAGTTTAAGTTCATAATATATTTATTACATTCGTACCTTTAAACATATTCCATTTTTCATATTTCCAATTTTTTTCTGCTACTGCAAGCTCATCTTTAGAATTTTAAAAATATTATAATTTTTTGACATTTTCACCTGTACTATACATCAGGGTATTTTTCAGGTCGAAAATTTTATATTTTTAGTTTAAGTTCATAATATATTTATTACATTCGTACCTTTAAACATATTCCATTTTTCATATTCCCAATTTTTTTCTGCTTCTGCAAGCTCATTTTTAGAATTTTAAAAATATTTTAATTTTTTGACATTTTCACCTGTACTATACATCAGGGTATTTTTCAGGTCGAAAATTTTATATTTTTAGTTTAAGTTCATAATATATTTATTACATTCGTACCTTTAAACATATTCCATTTTTCATATTTCCAATTTTTTTCTGCTACTGCAAGCTCATTTTTAGAATTTTAAAATATTTTAATTTTTTGACATTTTCACCTGTACTATACATCAGGGTATTTTTCAGGTCGAAAATTTTATATTTTTAGTTTAAGTTCATAATATATTTATTACATTCGTACATTTAAACATATTCAATTTTTCATATTTCCAATTTTATTCTGCTACTGCAAGCCCATTTTTAGAATTTTAAAAATATTTTAATTTTTTGACATTTTCACCTGTACTATACATCAGGGTATTTTTCAGGTCGAAAATTTTATATTTTTAGTTTAAGTTCATAATATATTTATTACATTCGTACCTTTAAACATATTCCATTTTTCATATTTCCAATTTTTTTCTGCTACTGCAAGCTCATTTTTAGAATTTTAAAAATATTTTCATTTTTTGACATTTTCACCTGTACTATACATCAGGGTATTTTTCAGGTCGAAAATTTTATATTTTTAGTTTAAGTTCATAATATATTTATTACATTTGTACCTTTAAACGTATTCCATTTTTCATATTTCCAATTTTTTTCTGCTACTGCAAGCTCATTTTAGAATTTTAAAAATATTTTAATTTTTTGACATTTTCACCTGTACTATACATCAGGGTATTTTTCAGGTCGAAAATTTTATATTTTTAGTTTAAGTTCATAATATATTTATTACATTCGTACCTTTAAACATATTCCATTTTTCATATTCCCAATTTTTTTCTGCTTCTGCAAGCTCATTTTTAGAATTTTAAAAATATTTTAATTTTTTGACATTTTCACCTGTACTATACATCAGGGTATTTTTCAGGATGAAAATTTTATAATTTTAGTTTAAGTTCATAATATATTTATTACATTCTTACCTTTAAACATATTCCATTTTTCATATTTCCAATTTTTTTCTGCTACTGCAAGCTCATTTTTAGAATTTTAAAAATATTTTAATTTTTTGACATTTTCACCTGTACTATACATCAGGGTATTTTTCAGGTCGAAAATTTTATATTTTTAGTTTAAGTTCATAATATATTTATTACATTCGTACCTTTAAACATATTCCATTTTTCATATTTCAATTTTTTTCTGCTACTGCAAGCTCATTTTTAGAATTTTAAAAATATTTTAATTTTTTGATATTTTCACCTGTACTATACATCAGGGTATTTTTCAGGTCGAAAATTTTATATTTTTAGTTTAAGTTCATAATATATTTATTACATTCGTACCTTTAAACATATTCCATTTTTCATATTTCCAATTTTTTTCTGCTACTGCAAGCTCATTTTTAGAATTTTAAAAATATTTTAATTTTTTGACATTTTCACCTGTACTATACATCAGGGTATTTTTCAGGTCGAAAATTTTATATTTTTAGTTTAAGTTCATAATATATTTATTACATTCGTACCTTTAAACATATTCCATTTTTCATATTTCCAATTTTTTTCTGCTACTGCAAGCTCATTTTTAGAATTTTAAAAATATTTTCATTTTTTGACATTTTCACCTGTACTATACATCAGGGTATTTTTCAGGTCGAAAATTTTATATTTTTAGTTTAAGTTCATAATATATTTATTACATTCGTACCTTTAAACATATTCCATTTTTCATATTTCCAATATTTTTCTGCTACTGCAAGCTCATTTTTAGAATTTTAAAAATATTTTAATTTTTTGACATTTTCACCTGTACTATACATCAGGGTATTTTTCAGGTCGAAAATTTTATATTTTTAGTTTAAGTTCATAATATATTTATTACATTCGTACCTTTAAACATATTCCATTTTTCATATTCCCAATTTTTTTCTGCTTCTGCAAGCTCATTTTTAGAATTTTAAAAATATTTTAATTTTTTGACATTTTCACCTGTACTATACATCAGGGTATTTTTCAGGTCGAAAATTTTATATTTTTAGTTTAAGTTCATAATATATTTATTACATTCGTACCTTTAAACATATTCCATTTTTCATATTTCCAATTTTTTTCTGCTACTGCAAGCTCATTTTTAGAATTTTAAAAATATTTTAATTTTTTGACATTTTCACCTGTACTATACATCAGGGTATTTTTCAGGTCGAAAATTTTATATTTTTAGTTTAAGTTCATAATATATTTATTACATTCGTACCTTTAAACATATTCCATTTTTCATATTCCCAATTTTTTTCTGCTTCTGCAAGCTCATTTTTAGAATTTTAAAAATATTTTAATTTTTTGACATTTTCACCTGTACTATACATCAGGGTATTTTTCAGGTCGAAAATTTTATATTTTTAGTTTAAGTTCATAATATATTTATTACATTCGTACCTTTAAACATATTCCATTTTTCATATTTCCAATTTTTTTCTGCTACTGCAAGCTCATTTTTAGAATTTTAAAAATATTTTAATTTTTTGACATTTTCACCTGTACTATACATCAGGGTATTTTTCAGGTCGAAAATTTTATATTTTTAGTTTAAGTTCATAATATATTTATTACATTCGTACCTTTAAACATATTCCATTTTTCATATTCCCAATTTTTTTCTGCTACTGCAAGCTCATTTTTAGAATTTTACAAATATTTTAATTTTTTGACATTTTCACCTGTACTATACATCAGGGTATTTTTCAGGTCGAAAATTTTATATTTTTAGTTTAAGTTCATAATATATTTATTACATTCGTACCTTTAAACATATTCCATTTTTCATATTCCCAATTTTTTTCTGCTTCTGCAAGCTCATTTTTAGAATTTTAAAAATATTTTAATTTTTTGACATTTTCACCTGTACTATACATCAGGGTATTTTTCAGGTCGAAAATTTTATATTTTTAGTTTAAGTTCATAATATATTTATTACATTCGTACCTTTAAACATATTCCATTTTTCATATTTCCAATTTTTTTCTGCTACTGCAAGCTCATTTTTAGAATTTTAAAAATATTTTAATTTTTTGACATTTTCACCTGTACTATACATCAGGGTATTTTTCAGGTCGAAAATTTTATATTTTTAGTTTAAGTTCATAATATATTTATTACATTCGTACCTTTAAACATATTCCATTTTTCATATTTCCAATTTTTTTCTGCTACTGCAAGCTCATTTTTAGAATTTTAAAAATATTTTAATTTTTTGACATTTTCACCTGTACTATACATCAGGGTATTTTTCAGGTCGAAAATTTTATATTTTTAGTTTTAGTTCATAATATATTTATTACATTCGTACCTTTAAACATATTCCATTTTTCATATTTCCAATTTTTTTCTGCTACTGCAAGCTCATTTTTAGAATTTTAAAAATATTTTAATTTTTTGACATTTTCACCTGTACTATACATCAGGGTATTTTTCAGGTCAAAAATTTTATATTTTTAGTTTTAGTTCATAATATATTTATTACATTCGTACCTTTAAACATATTCCATTTTTCATATTCCCAATTTTTTTCTGCTTCTGCAAGCTCATTTTTAGAATTTTAAAAATATTTTAATTTTTTGACATTTTCACCTGTACTATACATCAGGGTATTTTTCAGGTCGAAAATTTTATATTTTTAGTTTAAGTTCATAATATATTTATTACATTCGTACCTTTAAACATATTCCATTTTTCATATTCCCAATTTTTTTCTGCTTCTGCAAGCTCATTTTTAGAATTTTAAAAATATTTTAATTTTTTGACATTTTCACCTGTACTATACATCAGGGTATTTTTCAGGTCGAAAATTTTATATTTTTAGTTTAAGTTCATAATATATTTATTACATTCGTACCTTTAAACATATTCCATTTTTCATATTCCCAATTTTTTTCTGCTTCTGCAAGCTCATTTTTAGAATTTTAAAAATATTTTAATTTTTTGACATTTTCACCTGTACTATACATCAGGGTATTTTTCAGGTCGAAAATTTTATATTTTTAGTTTAAGTTCATAATATATTTATTACATTCGTACCTTTAAACATATTCCATTTTTCATATTTCCAATTTTTTTCTGCTACTGCAAGCTCATTTTTAGAATTTTAAAAATATTATAATTTTTTGACATTTTCACCTGTACTATACATCAGGGTATTTTTCAGGTCGAAAATTTTATATTTTTAGTTTAAGTTCATAATATATTTATTACATTCGTACCTTTAAACATATTCCATTTTTCATATTCCCAATTTTTTTCTGCTTCTGCAAGCTCATTTTTAGAATTTTAAAAATATTTTAATTTTTTGACATTTTCACCTGTACTATACATCAGGGTATTTTTCAGGTCGAAAATTTTATATTTTTAGTTTAAGTTCATAATATATTTATTACATTCGTACCTTTAAACATATTCCATTTTTCATATTTCCAATTTTTTTCTGCTACTGCAAGCTCATTTTTAGAATTTTAAAAATATTTTAATTTTTTGACATTTTCACCTGTACTATACATCAGGGTATTTTTCAGGTCGAAAATTTTATATTTTTAGTTTAAGTTCATAATATATTTATTACATTCGTACATTTAAACATATTCCATTTTTCATATTTCCAATTTTATTCTGCTACTGCAAGCCCATTTTTAGAATTTTAAAAATATTTTAATTTTTTGACATTTTCACCTGTACTATATATCAGGGTATTTTTCAGGTCGAAAATTTTATATTTTTAGTTTAAGTTCATAATATATTTATTACATTCGTACCTTTAAACATATTCCATTTTTCATATTTCCAATTTTTTTCTGCTACTGCAAGCTCATTTTTAGAATTTTAAAAATATTTTCATTTTTTGACATTTTCACCTGTACTATACATCAGGGTATTTTTCAGGTCGAAAATTTTATATTTTTAGTTTAAGTTCATAATATATTTATTACATTTGTACCTTTAAACATATTCCATTTTTCATATTTCCAATTTTTTTCTGCTACTGCAAGCTCATTTTTAGAATTTTAAAAATATTTTAATTTTTTGACATTTTCACCTGTACTATACATCAGGGTATTTTTCAGGTCGAAAATTTTATATTTTTAGTTTAAGTTCATAATATATTTATTACATTCGTACCTTTAAACATATTCCATTTTTCATATTCCCAATTTTTTTCTGCTTCTGCAAGCTCATTTTTAGAATTTTAAAAATATTTTAATTTTTTGACATTTTCACCTGTACTATACATCAGGGTATTTTTCAGGTCGAAAATTTTATATTTTTAGTTTAAGTTCATAATATATTTATTACATTCGTACCTTTAAACATATTCCATTTTTCATATTCCCAATTTTTTTCTGCTACTGCAAGCTCATTTTTAGAATTTTAAAAATATTTTAATTTTTTGACATTTTCACCTGTACTATACATCAGGGTATTTTTCAGGTCGAAAATTTTATATTTTTAGTTTAAGTTCATAATATATTTATTACATTCGTACCTTTAAACATATTCCATTTTTCATATTCCCAATTTTTTTCTGCTACTGCAAGGTCATTTTTAGAATTTTAAAAATATTTTAATTTTTTGACATTTTCACCTGTACTATACATCAGGGTATTTTTCAGGTCGAAAATTTTATAGTTTTAGTTTAAGTTCATAATATATTTATTACATTCGTACCTTTAAACATATTCCATTTTTCATATTTCCAATTTTTTTCTGCTTCTGCAAGCTCATTTTTAGAATTTTAAAAGTATTTTAATTTTTTGACATTTTCACCTGTACTATACATCAGGGTATTTTTCAGGTCGAAAATTTTATAGTTTTAGTTTAAGTTCATAATATATTTATTACATTCGTACCTTTAAACATATTCCATTTTTCATATTTCCAATTTTTTTCTGCTACTGCAAGCTCATTTTTAGAATTTTAAAAATATTTTAATTTTTTGACATTTTCACCTGTACTATACATCAGGGTATTTTTCAGGTCGAAAATTTTATATTTTTAGTTTAAGTTCATAATATATTTATTACATTCGTACCTTTAAACATATTCCATTTTTCATATTTCCAATATTTTTCTGCTACTGCAAGCTCATTTTTAGAATTTTAAAAATATTTTAATTTTTTGACATTTTCACCTGTACTATACATCAGGGTATTTTTCAGGTCGAAAATTTTATATTTTTAGTTTAAGTTCATAATATATTTATTACATTCGTACCTTTAAACATATTCCATTTTTCATATTCCCAATTTTTTTCTGCTTCTGCAAGCTCATTTTTAGAATTTTAAAAATATTTTAATTTTTTGACATTTTCACCTGTACTATACATCAGGGTATTTTTCAGGTCGAAAATTTTATATTTTTAGTTTAAGTTCATAATATATTTATTACATTCGTACCTTTAAACATATTCCATTTTTCATATTCCCAATTTTTTTCTGCTTCTGCAAGCTCATTTTTAGAATTTTAAAAATATTTTATTTTTTTGACATTTTCACCTGTACTATACATCAGGGTATTTTTCAGGTCGAAAATTTTATATTTTTAGTTTAAGTTCATAATATATTTATTACATTCGTACCTTTAAACATATTCCATTTTTCATATTCCCAATTTTTTTCTGCTACTGCAAGCTCATTTTTAGAATTTTAAAAATATTTTAATTTTTTGACATTTTCACCTGTACTATACATCAGGGTATTTTTCAGGTCGAAAATTTTATATTTTTAGTTTAAGTTCATAATATATTTATTACATTCGTACCTTTAAACATATTCCATTTTTCATATTTCCAATTTTTTTCTGCTACTGCAAGCTCATTTTTAGAATTTTAAAATATTTTAATTTTTTGACATTTTCACCTGTACTATACATCAGGGTATTTTTCAGGTCGAAAATTTTATATTTTTAGTTTAAGTTCATAATATATTTATTACATTCGTACCTTTAAACATATTCCATTTTTCATATTTCCAATTTTTTTCTGCTACTGCAAGCTCATTTTTAGAATTTTAAAAATATTATAATTTTTTGACATTTTCACCTGTACTATACATCAGGGTATTTTTCAGGTCGAAAATTTTATATTTTTAGTTTAAGTTCATAATATATTTATTACATTCGTACCTTTAAACATATTCCATTTTTCATATTCCCAATTTTTTTCTGCTTCTGCAAGCTCATTTTTAGAATTTTAAAAATATTTTAATTTTTTGACATTTTCACCTGTACTATACATCAGGGTATTTTTCAGGTCGAAAATTTTATATTTTTAGTTTAAGTTCATAATATATTTATTACATTCGTACCTTTAAACATATTCCATTTTTCATATTTCCAATTTTTTTCTGCTACTGCAAGCTCATTTTTAGAATTTTAAAAATATTTTAATTTTTTGACATTTTCACCTGTACTATACATCAGGGTATTTTTCAGGTCGAAAATTTTATATTTTTAGTTTAAGTTCATAATATATTTATTACATTCGTACATTTAAACATATTCCATTTTTCATATTCCCAATTTTTTTCTGCTACTGCAAGGTCATTTTTAGAATTTTAAAAATATTTTAATTTTTTGACATTTTCACCTGTACTATACATCAGGGTATTTTTCAGGTCGAAAATTTTATAGTTTTAGTTTAAGTTCATAATATATTTATTACATTCGTACCTTTAAACATATTCCATTTTTCATATTTCCAATTTTTTTCTGCTTCTGCAAGCTCATTTTTAGAATTTTAAAAGTATTTTAATTTTTTGACATTTTCACCTGTACTATACATCAGGGTATTTTTCAGGTCGAAAATTTTATAGTTTTAGTTTAAGTTCATAATATATTTATTACATTCGTACCTTTAAACATATTCCATTTTTCATATTTCCAATTTTTTTCTGCTACTGCAAGCTCATTTTTAGAATTTTAAAAATATTTTAATTTTTTGACATTTTCACCTGTACTATACATCAGGGTATTTTTCAGGTCGAAAATTTTATATTTTTAGTTTAAGTTCATAATATATTTATTACATTCGTACCTTTAAACATATTCCATTTTTCATATTTCCAATATTTTTCTGCTACTGCAAGCTCATTTTTAGAATTTTAAAAATATTTTAATTTTTTGACATTTTCACCTGTACTATACATCAGGGTATTTTTCAGGTCGAAAATTTTATATTTTTAGTTTAAGTTCATAATATATTTATTACATTCGTACCTTTAAACATATTCCATTTTTCATATTCCCAATTTTTTTCTGCTTCTGCAAGCTCATTTTTAGAATTTTAAAAATATTTTAATTTTTTGACATTTTCACCTGTACTATACATCAGGGTATTTTTCAGGTCGAAAATTTTATATTTTTAGTTTAAGTTCATAATATATTTATTACATTCGTACCTTTAAACATATTCCATTTTTCATATTCCCAATTTTTTTCTGCTTCTGCAAGCTCATTTTTAGAATTTTAAAAATATTTTAATTTTTTGACATTTTCACCTGTACTATACATCAGGGTATTTTTCAGGTCGAAAATTTTATATTTTTAGTTTCAGTTCATAATATATTTATTACATTCGTACCTTTAAACATATTCCATTTTTCATATTTCCAATTTTTTTTCTGCTACTGTAAGCTCATTTTTAGAATTTTAAAAATATTTTAATTTTTTGACATTTTCACCTGTACTATACATCAGGGTATTTTTCAGGTCGAAAATTTTATATTTTTAGTTTAAGTTCATAATATATTTATTACATTCGTACCTTTAAACATATTCCATTTTTCATATTCCCAATTTTTTTCTGCTTCTGCAAGCTCATTTTTAGAATTTTAAAAATATTTTAATTTTTTGACATTTTCACCTGTACTATACATCAGGGTATTTTTCAGGTCGAAAATTTTATATTTTTAGTTTAAGTTCATAATATATTTATTACATTCGTACCTTTAAACATATTCCATTTTTCATATTCCCAATTTTTTTCTGCTTCTGCAAGCTCATTTTTAGAATTTTAAAAATATTTTAATTTTTTGACATTTTCACCTGTACTATACATCAGGGTATTTTTCAGGTCGAAAATTTTATATTTTTAGTTTAAGTTCATAATATATTTATTACATTCGTACATTTAAACATATTCCATTTTTCATATTTCCAATTTTATTCTGCTACTGCAAGCCCATTTTTAGAATTTTAAAAATATTTTCATTTTTTGACATTTTCACCTGTACTATACATCAGGGTATTTTTCAGGTCGAAAATTTTATATTTTTAGTTTAAGTTCATGATATATTTATTACATTCGTACCTTTAAACATATTCCATTTTTCATATTTCCAATTTTTTTCTGCTACTGCAAGCTCATTTTTAGAATTTTAAAAATATTTTAATTTTTTGACATTTTCACCTGTACTATACATCAGGGTATTTTTCAGGTCGAAAATTTTATATTTTTAGTTTAAGTTCATAATATATTTATTACATTCGTACCTTTAAACATATTCCATTTTTCATATTCCCAATTTTTTTCTGCTTCTGCAAGCTCATTTTTAGAATTTTAAAAATATTTAAATTTTTTGACATTTTCACCTGTACTATACATCAGGGTATTTTTCAGGTCGAAAATTTTATATTTTTAGTTTAAGTTCATAATATATTTATTACATTCGTACCTTTAAACATATTCCATTTTTCATATTCCCAATTTTTTTCTGCTTCTGCAAGCTCATTTTTAGAATTTTAAAAATATTTTATTTTTTTGACATTTTCACCTGTACTATACATCAGGGTATTTTTCAGGTCGAAAATTTTATATTTTTAGTTTAAGTTCATAATATATTTATTACATTCGTACCTTTAAACATATTCCATTTTTCATATTCCCAATTTTTTTCTGCTACTGCAAGCTCATTTTTAGAATTTTAAAAATATTTTAATTTTTTGACATTTTCACCTGTACTATACATCAGGGTATTTTTCAGGTCGAAAATTTTATATTTTTAGTTTAAGTTCATAATATATTTATTACATTCGTACCTTTAAACATATTCCATTTTTCATATTTCCAATTTTTTTCTGCTACTGCAAGCTCATTTTTAGAATTTTAAAAATATTTTAATTTTTTGACATTTTCACCTGTACTATACATCAGGGTATTTTTCAGGTCGAAAATTTTATATTTTTAGTTTTAGTTCATAATATATTTATTACATTCGTACCTTTAAACATATTCCATTTTTCATATTCCCAATTTTTTTCTGCTTCTGCAAGCTCATTTTTAGAATTTTAAAAATATTTTAATTTTTTGACATTTTCACCTGTACTATACATCAGGGTATTTTTCAGGTCGAAAATTTTATATTTTTAGTTTAAGTTCATAATATATTTATTACATTCGTACCTTTAAACATATTCCATTTTTCATATTTCCAATTTTTTTCTGCTACTGCAAGCTCATTTTTAGAATTTTAAAAATATTTTAATTTTTTGACATTTTCACCTGTACTATACATCAGGGTATTTTTCAGGTCAAAAATTTTATATTTTTAGTTTTAGTTCATAATATATTTATTACATTCGTACCTTTAAACATATTCCATTTTTCATATTCCCAATTTTTTTCTGCTTCTGCAAGCTCATTTTTAGAATTTTAAAAATATTTTAATTTTTTGACATTTTCACCTGTACTATACATCAGGGTATTTTTCAGGTCGAAAATTTTATATTTTTAGTTTCAGTTCATAATATATTTATTACATTCGTACCTTTAAACATATTCCATTTTTCATATTTCCAATTTTTTTTCTGCTACTGCAAGCTCATTTTTAGAATTTTAAAAATATTTTAATTTTTTGACATTTTCACCTGTACTATACATCAGGGTATTTTTCAGGTCGAAAATTTTATATTTTTAGTTTAAGTTCATAATATATTTATTACATTCGTACCTTTAAACATATTCCATTTTTCATATTCCCAATTTTTTTCTGCTTCTGCAAGCTCATTTTTAGAATTTTAAAAATATTTTAATTTTTTGACATTTTCACCTGTACTATACATCAGGGTATTTTTCAGGTCGAAAATTTTATATTTTTAGTTTAAGTTCATAATATATTTATTACATTCGTACCTTTAAACATATTCCATTTTTCATATTCCCAATTTTTTTCTGCTTCTGCAAGCTCATTTTTAGAATTTTAAAAATATTTTAATTTTTTGACATTTTCACCTGTACTATACATCAGGGTATTTTTCAGGTCGAAAATTTTATATTTTTAGTTTAAGTTCATAATATATTTATTACATTCGTACATTTAAACATATTCCATTTTTCATATTTCCAATTTTATTCTGCTACTGCAAGCCCATTTTTAGAATTTTAAAAATATTTTCATTTTTTGACATTTTCACCTGTACTATACATCAGGGTATTTTTCAGGTCGAAAATTTTATATTTTTAGTTTAAGTTCATGATATATTTATTACATTCGTACCTTTAAACATATTCCATTTTTCATATTTCCAATTTTTTTCTGCTACTGCAAGCTCATTTTTAGAATTTTAAAAATATTTTAATTTTTTGACATTTTCACCTGTACTATACATCAGGGTATTTTTCAGGTCGAAAATTTTATATTTTTAGTTTAAGTTCATAATATATTTATTACATTCGTACCTTTAAACATATTCCATTTTTCATATTTCCAATTTTTTTCTGCTACTGCAAGCTCATTTTTAGAATTTTAAAAATATTTTAATTTTTTGACATTTTCACCTGTACTATACATCAGGGTATTTTTCAGGTCGAAAATTTTATATTTTTAGTTTAAGTTCATAATATATTTATTACATTCGTACCTTTAAACATATTCCATTTTTCATATTTCCAATTTTTTTCTGCTTCTGCAAGCTCATTTTTAGAATTTTAAAAATATTTTAATTTTTTGACATTTTCACCTGTACTATACATCAGGGTATTTTTCAGGTCGAAAATTTTATATTTTTAGTTTAAGTTCATAATATATTTATTACATTCGTACCTTTAAACATATTCCATTTTTCATATTTCCAATATTTTTCTGCTACTGCAAGCTCATTTTTAGAATTTTAAATATATTTTAATTTTTTGACATTTTCACCTGTACTATACATCAGGGTATTTTTCAGGTCGAAAATTTTATATTTTTAGTTTAAGTTCATAATATATTTATTACATTCGTACCTTTAAACATATTCCATTTTTCATATTCCCAATTTTTTTCTGCTTCTGCAAGCTCATTTTTAGAATTTTAAAAATATTTTAATTTTTTGACATTTTCACCTGTACTATACATCAGGGTATTTTTCAGGTCGAAAATTTTATATTTTTAGTTTAAGTTCATAATATATTTATTACATTCGTACCTTTAAACATATTCCATTTTTCATATTTCCAATTTTTTTCTGGTACTGCAAGCTCATTTTTAGAATTTTAAAAATATTTTAATTTTTTGACATTTTCACCTGTACTATACATCAGGGTATTTTTCAGGTCGAAAATTTTATATTTTTAGTTTAAGTTCATGATATATTTATTACATTCGTACCTTTAAACATATTCCATTTTTCATATTTCCAATTTTTTTCTGCTACTGCAAGCTCATTTTTAGAATTTTAAAAATATTTTAATTTTTTGACATTTTCACCTGTACTATACATCAGGGTATTTTTCAGGTCGAAAATTTTATATTTTTAGTTTAAGTTCATAATATATTTATTACATTCGTACCTTTAAACATATTCCATTTTTCATATTTCCAATTTTTTTCTGCTACTGCAAGCTCATTTTTAGAATTTTAAAAATATTTTAATTTTTTGACATTTTCACCTGTACTATACATCAGGGTATTTTTCAGGTCGAAAATTTTATATTTTTAGTTTAAGTTCATAATATATTTATTACATTCGTACCTTTAAACATATTCCATTTTTCATATTTCCAATTTTTTTCTGCTACTGCAAGCTCATTTTTAGAATTTTAAAAATATTTTAATTTTTTGACATTTTCACCTGTACTATACATCAGGGTATTTTTCAGGTCGAAAATTTTATATTTTTAGTTTAAGTTCATAATATATTTATTACATTCGTACCTTTAAACATATTCCATTTTTCATATTCCCAATTTTTTTCTGCTACTGCAAGCTCATTTTTAGAATTTTAAAAAGATTTTAATTTTTTGACATTTTCACCTGTACTATACATCAGGGTATTTTTCAGGTCGAAAATTTTATATTTTTAGTTTAAGTTCATAATATATTTATTACATTCGTACCTTTAAACATATTCCATTTTTCATATTTCCAATATTTTTCTGCTACTGCAAGCTCATTTTTAGAATTTTAAAAATATTTTAATTTTTTGACATTTTCACCTGTACTATACATCAGGGTATTTTTCAGGTCGAAAATTTTATATTTTTAGTTTAAGTTCATAATATATTTATTACATTCGTACCTTTAAACATATTCCATTTTTCATATTCCCAATTTTTTTCTGCTTCTGCAAGCTCATTTTTAGAATTTTAAAAATATTTTAATTTTTTGACATTTTCACCTGTACTACATCAGGGTATTTTTCAGGTCGAAAATTTTATATTTTTAGTTTAAGTTCATAATATATTTATTACATTCGTACCTTTAAACATATTCCATTTTTCATATTCCCAATTTTTTTCTGCTTCTGCAAGGTCATTTTTAGAATTTTAAAAATATTTTAATTTTAGACATTTTCACCTGTACTATACATCAGGGTATTTTTCAGGTCGAAAATTTTATATTTTTAGTTTAAGTTCATAATATATTTATTACATTCGTACCTTTAAACATATTCCATTTTTCATATTCCCAATTTTTTTCTGCTTCTGCAAGCTCATTTTTAGAATTTTAAAAATATTTTAATTTTTTGACATTTTCACCTGTACTATACATCAGGGTATTTTTCAGGTCGAAAATTTTATATTTTTAGTTTAAGTTCATAATATATTTATTACATTCGTACCTTTAAACATATTCCATTTTTCATATTTCCAATTTTTTTCTGCTACTGCAAGCTCATTTTTAGAATTTTAAAAATATTTTAATTTTTTGACATTTTCACCTGTACTATATACATCAGGGTATTTTTCAGGTCGAAAAATTTATATTTTTAGTTTAAGTTCATAATATATTTATTACATTCGTACCTTTAAACATATTCCATTTTTCATATTTCCAATTTTATTCTGCTACTGCAAGCCCATTTTTAGAATTTTAAAAATATTTTCATTTTTTGACATTTTCACCTGTACTATACATCAGGGTATTTTTCAGGTCGAAAATTTTATATTTTTAGTTTAAGTTCATAATATATTTATTACATTCGTACCTTTAAACATATTCCATTTTTCATATTCCCAATTTTTTTCTGCTTCTGCAAGCTCATTTTTAGAATTTTAAAAATATTTTAATTTTTTGACATTTTCACCTGTACTATACATCAGGGTATTTTTCAGGATGAAAAATTTATATTTTTAGTTTAAGTTCATAATATATTTATTACATTCGTACCTTTAAACATATTCCATTTTTCATATTTCCAATTTTTTTCTGCTACTGCAAGCTCATTTTTAGAATTTTAAAAATATTTTAATTTTTTGACATTTTCACCTGTACTATACATCAGGGTATTTTTCAGGTCGAAAATTTTATATTTTTAGTTTAAGTTCATAATATATTTATTACATTCGTACCTTTAAACATATTCCATTTTTCATATTCCCAATTTTTTTCTGCTTCTGCAAGCTCATTTTTAGAATTTTAAAAATATTTTAATTTTTTGACATTTTCACCTGTACTATACATCAGGGTATTTTTCAGGTCGAAAATTTTATATTTTTAGTTTAAGTTCATAATATATTTATTACATTCGTACCTTTAAACATATTCCATTTTTCATATTTCCAATTTTATTCTGCTACTGCAAGCTCATTTTTAGAATTTTAAAAATATTTTTATTTTTTGACATTTTCACCTGTACTATACATCAGGGTATTTTTCAGGTCGAAAATTTTATATTTTTAGTTTAAGTTCATAATATATTTATTACATTCGTACCTTTAAACATATTCCATTTTTCATATTTCCAATTTTTTTCTGCTACTGCAAGCTCATTTTTAGAATTTTAAAAATATTTTAATTTTTTGACATTTTCACCTGTACTATACATCAGGGTATTTTTCAGGTCGAAAATTTTATATTTTTAGTTTAAGTTCATAATATATTTATTACATTCGTACCTTTAAACATATTCCATTTTTCATATTCCCAATTTTTTTCTGCTACTGCAAGCTCATTTTTAGAATTTTAAAAAGATTTTAATTTTTTGACATTTTCACCTGTACTATACATCAGGGTATTTTTCAGGTCGAAAATTTTATATTTTTAGTTTAAGTTCATAATATATTTATTACATTCGTACCTTTAAACATATTCCATTTTTCATATTTCCAATATTTTTCTGCTACTGCAAGCTCATTTTTAGAATTTTAAAAATATTTTAATTTTTTGACATTTTCACCTGTACTATACATCAGGGTATTTTTCAGGTCGAAAATTTTATATTTTTAGTTTAAGTTCATAATATATTTATTACATTCGTACCTTTAAACATATTCCATTTTTCATATTCCCAATTTTTTTCTGCTTCTGCAAGCTCATTTTTAGAATTTTAAAAATATTTTAATTTTTTGACATTTTCACCTGTACTATACATCAGGGTATTTTTCAGGTCGAAAATTTTATATTTTTAGTTTAAGTTCATAATATATTTATTACATTCGTACCTTTAAACATATTCCATTTTTCATATTCCCAATTTTTTTCTGCTTCTGCAAGGTCATTTTTAGAATTTTAAAAATATTTTAATTTTTTGACATTTTCACCTGTACTATACATCAGGGTATTTTTCAGGTCGAAAATTTTATATTTTTAGTTTAAGTTCATAATATATTTATTACATTCGTACCTTTAAACATATTCCATTTTTCATATTTCCAATTTTTTTCTGCTACTGCAAGCTCATTTTTAGAATTTTAAAAATATTTTAATTTTAGACATTTTCACCTGTACTATACATCAGGGTATTTTTCAGGTCAAAAATTTTATATTTTTAGTTTAAGTTCATAATATATTTATTACATTCGTACCTTTAAACATATTCCATTTTTCATATTCCCAATTTTTTTCTGCTTCTGCAAGCTCATTTTTAGAATTTTAAAAATATTTTAGTTTTTTGACATTTTCACCTGTACTATACATCAGGGTATTTTTCAGGATGAAAATTTTATATTTTTAGTTTAAGTTCATAATATATTTATTACATTCGTACCTTTAAACATATTCCATTTTTCATATTTCCAATTTTTTTCTGGTACTGCAAGCTCATTTTTAGAATTTTAAAAATATTTTAATTTTTTGACATTTTCACCTGTACTATACATCAGGGTATTTTTCAGGTCGAAAATTTTATATTTTTAGTTTAAGTTCATAATATATTTATTACATTCGTACCTTTAAACATATTCCATTTTTCATATTTCCAATTTTTTTCTGCTACTGCAAGCTCATTTTTAGAATTTTAAAAATATTTTAATTTTTTGACATTTTCACCTGTACTATACATCAGGGTATTTTTCAGGTCGAAAATTTTATATTTTTAGTTTAAGTTCATAATATATTTATTACATTCATACCTTTAAACATTTTCCATTTTTCATATTTCCAATTTTTTTCTGCTTCTGCAAGGTCATTTTTAGAATTTTAAAAATATTTTAATTTTTTGACATTTTCACCTGTACTATACATCAGGGTATTTTTCAGGTCGAAAATTTTATATTTTTAGTTTAAGTTCATAATATATTTATTACATTCGTACCTTTAAACATATTCCATTTTTCATATTTCCAATTTTTTTCTGCTACTGCAAGCTCATTTTTAGAATTTTAAAAATATTTTAATTTTTTGACATTTTCACCTGTACTATACATCAGGGTATTTTTCAGGTCGAAAATTTTATATTTTTAGTTTAAGTTCATAATATATTTATTACATTCATACCTTTAAACATTTTCCATTTTTCATATTTCCAATTTTTTTCTGCTACTGCAAGCCCAATTTTAGAATTTTAAAAATATTTTAATTTTTTGACATTTTCACCTGTACTATACATCAGGGTATTTTTCAGGTCGAAAATTTTATATTTTTAGTTTAAGTTCATAATATATTTATTACATTCGTACCTTTAAACATATTCCATTTTTCATATTTCCAATTTTATTCTGCTACTGCAAGCCCATTTTTAGAATTTTAAAAATATTTTCATTTTTTGACATTTTCACCTGTACTATACATCAGGGTATTTTTCAGGTCGAAAATTTTATATTTTTAGTTTAAGTTCATAATATATTTATTACATTCGTACCTTTAAACATATTCCATTTTTCATATTCCCAATTTTTTTCTGCTACTGCAAGCTCATTTTTAGAATTTTAAAAATATTTTAATTTTTTGACATTTTCACCTGTACTATACATCAGGGTATTTTTCAGGTCGAAAATTTTATATTTTTAGTTTAAGTTCATAATATATTTATTACATTCGTACCTTTAAACATATTCCATTTTTCATATTCCCAATTTTTTTCTGCTTCTGCAAGCTCATTTTTAGAATTTTAAAAATATTTTAATTTTTTGACATTTTCACCTGTACTATACATCAGGGTATTTTTCAGGTCGAAAATTTTATATTTTTAGTTTAAGTTCATAATATATTTATTACATTCGTACCTTTAAACATATTCCATTTTTCATATTCCCAATTTTTTTCTGCTTCTGCAAGCTCATTTTTAGAATTTTAAAAATATTTTAATTTTTTGACATTTTCACCTGTACTATACATCAGGGTATTTTTCAGGTTGAAAATTTTATATTTTTAGTTTAAGTTCATAATATATTTATTACATTCGTACCTTTAAACATATTCAATTTTTCATATTTCCAATATTTTTCTGCTACTGCAAGCTCATTTTTAGAATTTTAAAAATATTTTAATTTTTTGACATTTTCACCTGTACTATACATCAGGGTATTTTTCAGGTCGAAAATTTTATATTTTTAGTTTAAGTTCATAATATATTTATTACATTCGTACCTTTAAACATATTCCATTTTTCATATTCCCAATTTTTTTCTGCTTCTGCAAGCTCATTTTTAGAATTTTAAAAATATTTTAATTTTTTGACATTTTCACCTGTACTATACATCAGGGTATTTTTCAGGTCGAAAATTTTATATTTTTAGTTTAAGTTCATAATATATTTATTACATTCGTACCTTTAAACATATTCCATTTTTCTATTCCAAATTTTTTTCTGCTACTGCAAGCTCATTTTTAGAATTTTAAAAATATTTTCATTTTTTGACATTTTCACCTGTACTATACATCAGGGTATTTTTCAGGTCGAAAATTTTATATTTTTAGTTTAAGTTCATAATATATTTATTACATTCGTACCTTTAAACATATTCCATTTTTCATATTTCCAATTTTTTTCTGCTACTGCAAGCTCATTTTTAGAATTTTAAAAATATTTTAATTTTTTGACATTTTCACCTGTACTATACATCAGGGTATTTTTCAGGTCGAAAATTTTATATTTTTAGTTTAAGTTCATAATATATTTATTACATTCGTACCTTTAAACATATTCCATTTTTCATATTTCCAATTTTTTTCTGCTACTGCAAGCTCATTTTTAGAATTTTAAAAATATTTTCATTTTTTGACATTTTCACCTGTACTATACATCAGGGTATTTTTCAGGTTGAAAATTTTATATTTTTAGTTTAAGTTCATAATATATTTATTACATTCGTACATTTAAACATATTCCATTTTTCATATTTCCAATTTTATTCTGCTACTGCAAGCCCATTTTTAGAATTTTAAAAATATTTTCATTTTTTGACATTTTCACCTGTACTATACATCAGGGTATTTTTCAGGTCGAAAAATTCATATTTTTAGTTTAAGTTCATAATATATTTATTACATTCGTACCTTTAAACATATTCCATTTTTCATATTTCCAATTTTTTTCTGCTACTGCAAGCTCATTTTTAGAATTTTAAAAATATTTTCATTTTTTGACATTTTCACCTGTACTATACATCAGGGTATTTTTCAGGTCGAAAATTTTATATTTTTAGTTTAAGTTCATAATATATTTATTACATTCGTACCTTTAAACATATTCCATTTTTCATATTTCCAATTTTTTTCTGCTACTGCAAGCTCATTTTTAGAATTTTAAAAATATTTTAATTTTTTGACATTTTCACCTGTACTATATACATCAGGGTATTTTTCAGGTCGAAAATTTTATATTTTTAGTTTAAGTTCATAATATATTTATTACATTCGTACATTTAAACATATTCCATTTTTCATATTTCCAATTTTATTCTGCTACTGCAAGCCCATTTTTAGAATTTTAAAAATATTTTCATTTTTTGACATTTTCACCTGTACTATACATCAGGGTATTTTTCAGGTCGAAAATTTTATATTTTTAGTTTAAGTTCATAATATATTTATTACATTCGTACCTTTAAACATATTCCATTTTTCATATTCCCAATTTTTTTCTGCTTCTGCAAGCTCATTTTTAGAATTTTAAAAATATTTTAATTTTTTGACATTTTCACCTGTACTATACATCAGGGTATTTTTCAGGTCGAAAATTTTATATTTTTAGTTTAAGTTCATAATATATTTATTACATTCGTACCTTTAAACATATTCCATTTTTCATATTCCCAATTTTTTTCTGCTTCTGCAAGCTCATTTTTAGAATTTTAAAAATATTTTAATTTTTTGACATTTTCACCTGTACTATACATCAGGGTATTTTTCAGGTCGAAAATTTTATATTTTTAGTTTAAGTTCATAATATATTTATTACATTCGTACCTTTAAACATATTCCATTTTTCATATTTCCAATATTTTTCTGCTACTGCAAGCTCATTTTTAGAATTTTAAAAATATTTTAATTTTTTGACATTTTCACCTGTACTATACATCAGGGTATTTTTCAGGTCGAAAATTTTATATTTTTAGTTTAAGTTCATAATATATTTATTACATTCGTACCTTTAAACATATTCCATTTTTCATATTTCCAATTTTTTTCTGCTACTGCAAGCTCATTTTTAGAATTTTAAAAATATTTTCATTTTTTGACATTTTCACCTGTACTATACATCAGGGTATTTTTCAGGTTGAAAATTTTATATTTTTAGTTTAAGTTCATAATATATTTATTACATTCGTACATTTAAACATATTCCATTTTTCATATTTCCAATTTTATTCTGCTACTGCAAGCCCATTTTTAGAATTTTAAAAATATTTTCATTTTTTGACATTTTCACCTGTACTATACATCAGGGTATTTTTCAGGTCGAAAATTTTATATTTTTAGTTTAAGTTCATAATATATTTATTACATTCGTACCTTTAAACATATTCCATTTTTCATATTCCCAATTTTTTTCTGCTTCTGCAAGCTCATTTTTAGAATTTTAAAAATATTTTAATTTTTTGACATTTTCACCTGTACTATACATCAGGGTATTTTTCAGGTCGAAAATTTTATATTTTTAGTTTAAGTTCATAATATATTTATTACATTCGTACCTTTAAACATATTCCATTTTTCTATTCCAAATTTTTTTCTGCTACTGCAAGCTCATTTTTAGAATTTTAAAAATATTTTCATTTTTTGACATTTTCACCTGTACTATACATCAGGGTATTTTTCAGGTCGAAAATTTTATATTTTTAGTTTAAGTTCATAATATATTTATTACATTCGTACCTTTAAACATATTCCATTTTTCATATTTCCAATTTTTTTCTGCTACTGCAAGCTCATTTTTAGAATTTTAAAAATATTTTAATTTTTTGACATTTTCACCTGTACTATACATCAGGGTATTTTTCAGGTCGAAAATTTTATATTTTTAGTTTAAGTTCATAATATATTTATTACATTCGTACCTTTAAACATATTCCATTTTTCATATTTCCAATTTTTTTCTGCTACTGCAAGCTCATTTTTAGAATTTTAAAAATATTTTCATTTTTTGACATTTTCACCTGTACTATACATCAGGGTATTTTTCAGGTTGAAAATTTTATATTTTTAGTTTAAGTTCATAATATATTTATTACATTCGTACATTTAAACATATTCCATTTTTCATATTTCCAATTTTATTCTGCTACTGCAAGCCCATTTTTAGAATTTTAAAAATATTTTCATTTTTTGACATTTTCACCTGTACTATACATCAGGGTATTTTTCAGGTCGAAAAATTTATATTTTTAGTTTAAGTTCATAATATATTTATTACATTCGTACCTTTAAACATATTCCATTTTTCATATTTCCAATTTTTTTCTGCTACTGCAAGCTCATTTTTAGAATTTTAAAAATATTTTCATTTTTTGACATTTTCACCTGTACTATACATCAGGGTATTTTTCAGGTCGAAAATTTTATATTTTTAGTTTAAGTTCATAATATATTTATTACATTCGTACCTTTAAACATATTCCATTTTTCATATTTCCAATTTTTTTCTGCTACTGCAAGCTCATTTTTAGAATTTTAAAAATATTTTAATTTTTTGACATTTTCACCTGTACTATATACATCAGGGTATTTTTCAGGTCGAAAATTTTATATTTTTAGTTTAAGTTCATAATATATTTATTACATTCGTACATTTAAACATATTCCATTTTTCATATTTCCAATTTTATTCTGCTACTGCAAGCCCATTTTTAGAATTTTAAAAATATTTTCATTTTTTGACATTTTCACCTGTACTATACATCAGGGTATTTTTCAGGTCGAAAATTTTATATTTTTAGTTTAAGTTCATAATATATTTATTACATTCGTACCTTTAAACATATTCCATTTTTCATATTCCCAATTTTTTTCTGCTTCTGCAAGCTCATTTTTAGAATTTTAAAAATATTTTAATTTTTTGACATTTTCACCTGTACTATACATCAGGGTATTTTTCAGGTCGAAAATTTTATATTTTTAGTTTAAGTTCATAATATATTTATTACATTCGTACCTTTAAACATATTCCATTTTTCATATTCCCAATTTTTTTCTGCTTCTGCAAGCTCATTTTTAGAATTTTAAAAATATTTTAATTTTTTGACATTTTCACCTGTACTATACATCAGGGTATTTTTCAGGTCGAAAATTTTATATTTTTAGTTTAAGTTCATAATATATTTATTACATTCGTACCTTTAAACATATTCCATTTTTCATATTCCCAATTTTTTTCTGCTTCTGCAAGCTCATTTTTAGAATTTTAAAAATATTTTAATTTTTTGACATTTTCACCTGTACTATACATCAGGGTATTTTTCAGGTTGAAAATTTTATATTTTTAGTTTAAGTTCATAATATATTTATTACATTCGTACCTTTAAACATATTCCATTTTTCATATTTCCAATATTTTTCTGCTACTGCAAGCTCATTTTTAGAATTTTAAAAATATTTTAATTTTTTGACATTTTCACCTGTACTATACATCAGGGTATTTTTCAGGTCGAAAATTTTATATTTTTAGTTTAAGTTCATAATATATTTATTACATTCGTACCTTTAAACATATTCCATTTTTCATATTTCCAATTTTTTTCTGCTACTGCAAGCTCATTTTTAGAATTTTAAAAATATTTTCATTTTTTGACATTTTCACCTGTACTATACATCAGGGTATTTTTCAGGTTGAAAATTTTATATTTTTAGTTTAAGTTCATAATATATTTATTACATTCGTACATTTAAACATATTCCATTTTTCATATTTCCAATTTTATTCTGCTACTGCAAGCCCATTTTTAGAATTTTAAAAATATTTTCATTTTTTGACATTTTCACCTGTACTATACATCAGGGTATTTTTCAGGTTGAAAATTTTATATTTTTAGTTTAAGTTCATAATATATTTATTACATTCGTACCTTTAAACATATTCCATTTTTCATATTTCCAATTTTTTTCTGCTACTGCAAGCTCATTTTTAGAATTTTAAAAATATTTTAATTTTTTGACATTTTCACCTGTACTATACATCAGGGTATTTTTCAGGTCGAAAATTTTATATTTTTAGTTTAAGTTCATAATATATTTATTACATTCGTACCTTTAAACATATTCCATTTTTCATATTTCCAATTTTTTTCTGCTACTGCAAGCTCATTTTTAGAATTTTAAAAATATTTTCATTTTTTGACATTTTCACCTGTACTATACATCAGGGTATTTTTCAGGTTGAAAATTTTATATTTTTAGTTTAAGTTCATAATATATTTATTACATTCGTACATTTAAACATATTCCATTTTTCATATTTCCAATTTTATTCTGCTACTGCAAGCCCATTTTTAGAATTTTAAAAATATTTTCATTTTTTGACATTTTCACCTGTACTATACATCAGGGTATTTTTCAGGTCGAAAAATTTATATTTTTAGTTTAAGTTCATAATATATTTATTACATTCGTACCTTTAAACATATTCCATTTTTCATATTTCCAATTTTTTTCTGCTACTGCAAGCTCATTTTTAGAATTTTAAAAATATTTTCATTTTTTGACATTTTCACCTGTACTATACATCAGGGTATTTTTCAGGTCGAAAAATTTATATTTTTAGTTTAAGTTCATAATATATTTATTACATTCGTACCTTTAAACATATTCCATTTTTCATATTTCCAATTTTTTTCTGCTACTGCAAGCTCATTTTTAGAATTTTAAAAATATTTTAATTTTTTGACATTTTCACCTGTACTATACATCAGGGTATTTTTCAGGTCGAAAATTTTATATTTTTAGTTTAAGTTCATAATATATTTATTACATTCGTACCTTTAAACATATTCCATTTTTCATATTTCCAATTTTTTTCTGCTTCTGCAAGCTCATTTTTAGAATTTTAAAAATATTTTAATTTTTTGACATTTTCACCTGTACTATATACATCAGGGTATTTTTCAGGTCGAAAATTTTATATTTTTAGTTTAAGTTCATAATATATTTATTACATTCGTACATTTAAACATATTCCATTTTTCATATTTCCAATTTTATTCTGCTACTGCAAGCCCATTTTTAGAATTTTAAAAATATTTTCATTTTTTGACATTTTCACCTGTACTATACATCAGGGTATTTTTCAGGTCGAAAATTTTATATTTTTAGTTTAAGTTCATAATATATTTATTACATTCGTACCTTTAAACATATTCCATTTTTCATATTCCCAATTTTTTTCTGCTTCTGCAAGCTCATTTTTAGAATTTTAAAAATATTTTAATTTTTTGACATTTTCACCTGTACTATACATCAGGGTATTTTTCAGGATGAAAAATTTATATTTTTAGTTTAAGTTCATAATATATTTATTACATTCGTACCTTTAAACATATTCCATTTTTCATATTTCCAATTTTTTTCTGCTACTGCAAGCTCATTTTTAGAATTTTAAAAATATTTTAATTTTTTGACATTTTCACCTGTACTATACATCAGGGTATTTTTCAGGTCAAAAATTTTATATTTTTAGTTTAAGTTCATAATATATTTATTACATTCGTACCTTTAAACATATTCCATTTTTCATATTCCCAATTTTTTTCTGCTTCTGCAAGCTCATTTTTAGAATTTTAAAAATATTTTAATTTTTTGACATTTTCACCTGTACTATACATCAGGGTATTTTTCAGGTCGAAAATTTTATATTTTTAGTTTAAGTTCATAATATATTTATTACATTCGTACCTTTAAACATATTCCATTTTTCATATTTCCAATTTTATTCTGCTCCTGCAAGCTCATTTTTAGAATTTTAAAAATATTTTTATTTTTTGACATTTTCACCTGTACTATACATCAGGGTATTTTTCAGGTCGAAAATTTTATATTTTTAGTTTAAGTTCATAATATATTTATTACATTCGTACCTTTAAACATATTCCGTTTTTCATATTTCCAATTTTTTTCTGCTTCTGCAAGCTCATTTTTAGAATTTTAAAAATATTTTTATTTTTTGACATTTTCACCTGTACTATACATCAGGGTATTTTTCAGGTCGAAAATTTTATATTTTTAGTTTAAGTTCATAATATATTTATTACATTCGTACCTTTAAACATATTCCATTTTTCTATTCCCAATTTTTTTCTGCTACTGGAAGCTCATTTTTAGAATTTTAAAAATATTTTCATTTTTTGACATTTTCACCTGTACTATACATCAGGGTATTTTTCAGGTCGAAAATTTTATATTTTTAGTTTAAGTTCATAATATATTTATTACATTCGTACCTTTAAACATATTCCATTTTTCATATTTCCAATTTTTTTCTGCTACTGCAAGCTCATTTTTAGAATTTTAAAAATATTTTCATTTTTTGACATTTTCACCTGTACTATACATCAGGGTATTTTTCAGGTCGAAAATTTTATATTTTTAGTTTAAGTTCATAATATATTTATTACATTCGTACCTTTAAACATATTCCATTTTTCATATTCCCAATTTTTTTCTGCTACTGCAAGCTCATTTTTAGAATTTTAAAAATATTTTAATTTTTTGACATTTTCACCTGTACTATACATTAGGGTATTTTTCAGGTCAAAAATTTTATATTTTTAGTTTAAGTTCATAATATATTTATTACATTCGTACCTTTAAACATATTCCATTTTTCATATTCCCAATTTTTTTCTGCTTCTGCAAGCTCATTTTTAGAATTTTAAAAATATTTTAATTTTTTGACATTTTCAGGTCGAAAATTTTATATTTTTAGTTTAAGTTCATGATATATTTATTACATTCGTACCTTTAAACATATTCCATTTTTCATATTTCCAATTTTTTTCTGCTACTGCAAGCTCATTTTTAGAATTTTAAAAATATTTTAATTTTTTGACATTTTCACCTGTACTATACATCAGGGTATTTTTCAGGTCGAAAATTTTATATTTTTAGTTTAAGTTCATAATATATTTATTACATTCGTACCTTTAAACATATTCCATTTTTCATATTCCCAATTTTTTTCTGCTTCTGCAAGCTCATTTTTAGAATTTTAAAAATATTTTAATTTTTTGACATTTTCACCTGTACTATACATCAGGGTATTTTTCAGGTCAAAAATTTTATATTTTTAGTTTAAGTTCATAATATATTTATTACATTCGTACCTTTAAACATATTCCATTTTTCATATTTCCAATTTTTTTCTGCTACTGCAAGCTCATTTTTAGAATTTTAAAAATATTTTAATTTTAGACATTTTCATTTTTCAGGTCGAAAATTTTATATTTTTAGTTTAAGTTCATAATATATTTATTACATTCGTACATTTAAACATATTCCATTTTTCATATTTCCAATTTTTTTCTGCTACTGCAAGCCCATTTTTAGAATTTTAAAAATATTTTAATTTTTTGACATTTTCACCTGTACTATACATCAGGGTATTTTTCAGGTCGAAAATTTTATATTTTTAGTTTAAGTTCATAATATATTTATTACATTCGTACCTTTAAACATATTCCATTTTTCATATTTCCAATTTTTTTCTGCTTCTGCAAGCTCATTTTTAGAATTTTAAAAATATTTTAATTTTTGACATTTTCACCTGTACTATACATCAGGGTATTTTTCAGGTCGAAAATTTTATATTTTTAGTTTAAGTTCATAATATATTTATTACATTCGTACCTTTAAACATATTCCATTTTTCATATTTCCAATTTTTTTCTGCTACTGCAAGCTCATTTTTAGAATTTTAAAAATATTTTCATTTTTTGACATTTTCACCTGTACTATACATCAGGGTATTTTTCAGGTCGAAAATTTTATATTTTTAGTTTAAGTTCATAATATATTTATTACATTTGTACCTTTAAACATATTCCATTTTTCATATTTCCAATTTTTTTCTGCTACTGCAAGCTCATTTTTAGAATTTTAAAAATATTTTAATTTTTTGACATTTTCACCTGTACTATACATCAGGGTATTTTTCAGGTCAAAAATTTTATATTTTTAGTTTAAGTTCATAATATATTTATTACATTCGTACCTTTAAACATATTCCATTTTTCATATTCCCAATTTTTTTCTGCTTCTGCAAGCTCATTTTTAGAATTTTAAAAATATTTTAATTTTTTGACATTTTCACCTGTACTATACATCAGGGTATTTTTCAGGTCGAAAATTTTATATTTTTAGTTTAAGTTCATAATATATTTATTACATTCGTACCTTTAAACATATTCCATTTTTCATATTTCCAATTTTTTTCTGCTACTGCAAGCTCATTTTTAGAATTTTAAAAATATTTTAATTTTTTGACATTTTCACCTGTACTATACATCAGGGTATTTTTCAGGTCGAAAATTTTATATTTTTAGTTTAAGTTCATAATATATTTATTACATTCGTACCTTTAAACATATCCCATTTTTCATATTCCCAATTTTTTTCTGCTACTGCAAGCTCATTTTTAGAATTTTAAAAATATTTTAATTTTTTGACATTTTCACCTGTACTATACATCAGGGTATTCTTCAGGTCGAAAATTTTATATTTTCAGTTTAAGTTCATAATATATTTATTACATTCGTACCTTTAAACATATTCCATTTTTCATATTCCCAATTTTTTTCTGCTACAGCAAGGTCATTTTTAGAATTTTAAATTTTATTTAATTTTTTGACATTTTCACCTGTGCTATACATCAGGGTATTTTTCAGGTCGAAAATTTTATATTTTTAGTTTAAGTTCATAATATATTTATTACATTCGTACCTTTAAACATATTCCATTTTTCATATTTCCAATTTTTTTCTGCTACTGCAAGCTGATTTTTAGAATTTTAAAAATATTTTAATTTTTTGACATTTTCACCTGTACTATACATCAGGGTATTTTTCAGGTCGAAAATTTTATATTTTTAGTTTAAGTTCATAATATATTTATTACATTCGTACCTTTAAACATATCCCATTTTTCATATTCCCAATTTTTTTCTGCTACTGCAAGCTCATTTTTAGAATTTTAAAAATATTTTAATTTTTTGACATTTTCACCTGTACTATACATCAGGGTATTTTTCAGGTCGAAAATTTTATATTTTTAGTTTAAGTTCATAATATATTTATTACATTCGTACCTTTAAACATATTCCATTTTTCATATTTCCAATTTTTTTCTGCTACTGCAAGCTGATTTTTAGAATTTTAAAAATATTTTAATTTTTTGACATTTTCACCTGTACTATACATCAGGGTATTTTTCAGGTCGAAAATTTTATATTTTTAGTTTAAGTTCATAATATATTTATTACATTCGTACCTTTAAACATATTCCATTTTTCATATTTCCAATTTTTTTCTGCTACTGCAAGCTCATTTTTAGAATTTTAAAAATATTTTAATTTTTTGACATTTTCACCTGTACTATACATCAGGGTATTTTTCAGGTCGAAAATTTTATATTTTTAGTTTAAGTTCATAATATATTTATTACATTCGTACCTTTAAACATATTCCATTTTTCATATTCCCAATTTTTTTCTGCTACTGCAAGCTGATTTTTAGAATTTTAAAAATATTTTAATTTTTTGACATTTTATACATCAGGGTATTTTTCAGGTCGAAAATTTTATATTTTTAGTTTAAGTTCATAATATATTTATTACATTCGTACCTTTAAACATATTCCATTTTTCATATTTCCAATTTTTTTCTGCTACTGCAAGCTCATTTTTAGAATTTTAAAAATATTTTAATTTTTTGACATTTTCACCTGTACTATACATCAGGGTATTTTTCAGGTCGAAAATTTTATATTTTTAGTTTAAGTTCATAATATATTTATTACATTCGTACCATTAAACATATTCCATTTTTCATATTTCCAATTTTTTTCTGCTACTGCAAGCTCATTTTTAGAATTTTAAAAATATTTTAATTTTTTGACATTTTCACCTGTACTATACATCAGGGTATTTTTCAGGTCGAAAATTTTATATTTTTAGTTTAAGTTCATAATATATTTATTACATTCGTACCATTAAACATATTCCATTTTTCATATTTCCAATTTTTTTCTGCTACTGCAAGCTCATTTTTAGAATTTTAAAAATATTTTAATTTTTTGACATTTTCACCTGTACTATACATCAGGGTATTTTTCAGGTCGAAAATTTTATATTTTTAGTTTAAGTTCATAATATATTTATTACATTCGTACCTTTAAACATATTCCATTTTTCATATTTCCAATTTTTTTCTGCTACTGCAAGCTGATTTTTAGAATTTTAAAAATATTTTAATTTTTTGACATTTTCACCTGTACTATACATCAGGGTATTTTTCAGGTCGAAAATTTTATATTTTTAGTTTAAGTTCATAATATATTTATTACATTCGTACCTTTAAACATATTCCATTTTTCATATTCCCAATTTTTTTCTGCTACTGCAAGCTGATTTTTAGAATTTTAAAAATATTTTAATTTTTTGACATTTTCACCTGTACTATACATCAGGGTATTTTTCAGGTCGAAAATTTTATATTTTTAGTTTAAGTTCATAATATATTTACTACATTCGTACCTTTAAACATATTCCATTTTTCATATTCCCAATTTTTTTCTGCTACTGCAAGCTCATTTTTAGAATTTTAAAAATATTTTAATTTTTTGACATTTTCACCTGTACTATACATCAGGGTATTTTTCAGGTCGAAAATTTTATATTTTTAGTTTAAGTTCATAATATATTTATTACATTCGTACCTTTAAACATATTCCATTTTTCATATTCCCAATTTTTTTCTGCTACTGCAAGCTGATTTTTAGAATTTTAAAAATATTTTAATTTTTTGACATTTTATACATCAGGGTATTTTTCAGGTCGAAAATTTTATATTTTTAGTTTAAGTTCATAATATATTTATTACATTCGTACCTTTAAACATATTCCATTTTTCATATTTCCAATTTTTTTCTGCTACTGCAAGCTCATTTTTAGAATTTTAAAAATATTTTAATTTTTTGACATTTTCACCTGTACTATACATCAGGGTATTTTTCAGGTCGAAAATTTTATATTTTTAGTTTAAGTTCATAATATATTTATTACATTCGTACCTTTAAACATATTCCATTTTTCATATTCCCAATTTTTTTCTGCTACTGCAAGCTGATTTTTAGAATTTTAAAAATATTTTAATTTTTTGACATTTTATACATCAGGGTATTTTTCAGGTCGAAAATTTTATATTTTTAGTTTAAGTTCATAATATATTTATTACATTCGTACCTTTAAACATATTCCATTTTTCATATTTCCAATTTTTTTCTGCTACTGCAAGCTCATTTTTAGAATTTTAAAAATATTTTAATTTTTTGACATTTTCACCTGTACTATACATCAGGGTATTTTTCAGGTCGAAAATTTTATATTTTTAGTTTAAGTTCATAATATATTTATTACATTCGTACCATTAAACATATTCCATTTTTCATATTTCCAATTTTTTTCTGCTACTGCAAGCTCATTTTTAGAATTTTAAAAATATTTTAATTTTTTGACATTTTCACCTGTACTATACATCAGGGTATTTTTCAGGTCGAAAATTTTATATTTTTAGTTTAAGTTCATAATATATTTATTACATTCGTACCTTTAAACATATTCCATTTTTCATATTTCCAATTTTTTTCTGCTACTGCAAGCTGATTTTTAGAATTTTAAAAATATTTTAATTTTTTGACATTTTCACCTGTACTATACATCAGGGTATTTTTCAGGTCGAAAATTTTATATTTTTAGTTTAAGTTCATAATATATTTATTACATTCGTACCTTTAAACATATTCCATTTTTCATATTTCCAATTTTTTTCTGCTACTGCAAGCTCATTTTTAGAATTTTAAAAATATTTTAATTTTTTGACATTTTCACCTGTACTATACATCAGGGTATTTTTCAGGTCGAAAATTTTATATTTTTAGTTTAAGTTCATAATATATTTATTACATTCGTACCTTTAAACATATTCCATTTTTCATATTCCCAATTTTTTTCTGCTACAGCAAGCTCATTTTTAGAATTTTAAATATATTTTAATTTTTTGACATTTTCACCTGTACTATACATCAGGGTATTTTTCAGGTCGAAAATTTTATATTTTTAGTTTAAGTTCATAATATATTTATTACATTCGTACCTTTAAACATATTCCATTTTTCATATTCCCAATTTTTTTCTGCTACTGCAAGCTGATTTTTAGAATTTTAAAAATATTTTAATTTTTTGACATTTTCACCTGTACTATACATCAGGGTATTTTTCAGGTCGAAAATTTTATATTTTTAGTTTAAGTTCATAATATATTTACTACATTCGTACCTTTAAACATATTCCATTTTTCATATTCCCAATTTTTTTCTGCTTCTGCAAGCTCATTTTTAGAATTTTAAAAATATTTTAATTTTTTGACATTTTCACCTGTACTATACATCAGGGTATTTTTCAGGTCCAAAATTTTATATTTTTAGTTTAAGTTCATAATATATTTATTACATTCGTACCTTTAAACATATTCCATTTTTCATATTCCCAATTTTTTTCTGCTACTGCAAGCTCATTTTTAGAATTTTAAAAATATTTTAATTTTTTGACATTTTCACCTGTACTATACATCAGGGTATTTTTCAGGTCGAAAATTTTATATTTTTAGTTTAAGTTCATAATATATTTATTACATTCGTACCATTAAACATATTCCATTTTTCATATTTCCAATTTTTTTCTGCTACTGCAAGCTCATTTTTAGAATTTTAAAAATATTTTAATTTTTTGACATTTTCACCTGTACTATACATCAGGGTATTTTTCAGGTCGAAAATTTTATATTTTTAGTTTAAGTTCATAATATATTTATTACATTCGTACCATTAAACATATTCCATTTTTCATATTTCCAATTTTTTTCTGCTACTGCAAGCTCATTTTTAGAATTTTAAAAATATTTTAATTTTTTGACATTTTCACCTGTACTATACATCAGGGTATTTTTCAGGTCGAAAATTTTATATTTTTAGTTTAAGTTCATAATATATTTATTACATTCGTACCTTTAAACATATTCCATTTTTCATATTCCCAATTTTTTTCTGCTACTGCAAGCTGATTTTTAGAATTTTAAAAATATTTTAATTTTTTGACATTTTCACCTGTACTATACATCAGGGTATTTTTCAGGTCGAAAATTTTATATTTTTAGTTTAAGTTCATAATATATTTATTACATTCGTACCTTTAAACATATTCCATTTTTCATATTCCCAATTTTTTTCTGCTACTGCAAGCTCATTTTTAGAATTTTAAAAATATTTTAATTTTTTGACATTTTCACCTGTACTACATCAGGGTATTTTTCAGGTCGAAAATTTTATATTTTTAGTTTAAGTTCATAATATATTTATTACATTCATACCTTTAAACATATTCCATTTTTCATATTCCCAAATTTTTTCTGCTTCAGCAAGGTCATTTTTAGAATTTTAAAAATATTTTAATTTTTTGACATTTTCACCTGTACTATACATCAGGGTATTTTTGAGGTTGAAAATTTTATATTTTTAGTTTAAGTTCATAATATATTTATTACATTCGTACCTTTAAACATATTCCATTTTTCATATTTCCAATTTTTTTCTGCTACTGCAAGCTCATTTTTAGAATTTTAAAAATATTTTAATTTTTTGACATTTTCACCTGTACTATACATCAGGGTATTTTTCAGGTCGAAAATTTTATATTTTTAGTTTAAGTTCATAATATATTTATTACATTCGTACCTTTAAACATATTCCATTTTTCATATTCCCAATTTTTTTCTGCTACTGCAAGCTCATTTTTAGAATTTTAAAAATATTTTAATTTTTTGACATTTTCACCTGTACTATACATCAGGGTATTTTTCAGGTCGAAAATTTTATATTTTTAGTTTAAGTTCATAATATATTTATTACATTCGTACCTTTAAACATATTCCATTTTTCATATTCCCAATTTTTTTCTGCTACTGCAAGCTCATTTTTAGAATTTTAAAAATATTTTAATTTTTTGACATTTTATACATCAGGGTATTTTTCAGGTCGAAAATTTTATATTTTTAGTTTAAGTTCATAATATATTTATTACATTCGTACCTTTAAACATATTCCATTTTTCATATTTCCAATTTTTTTCTGCTACTGCAAGCTCATTTTTAGAATTTTAAAAATATTTTAATTTTTTGACATTTTCACCTGTACTATACATCAGGGTATTTTTCAGGTCGAAAATTTTATATTTTTAGTTTAAGTTCATAATATATTTATTACATTCGTACCATTAAACATATTCCATTTTTCATATTTCCAATTTTTTTCTGCTACTGCAAGCTCATTTTTAGAATTTTAAAAATATTTTAATTTTTTGACATTTTCACCTGTACTATACATCAGGGTATTTTTCATGTCGAAAATTTTATATTTTTAGTTTAAGTTCATAATATATTTATTACATTCGTACCATTAAACATATTCCATTTTTCATATTTCCAATTTTTTTCTGCTACTGCAAGCTCATTTTTAGAATTTTAAAAATATTTTAATTTTTTGACATTTTCACCTGTACTATACATCAGGGTATTTTTCAGGTCGAAAATTTTATATTTTTAGTTTAAGTTCATAATATATTTATTACATTCGTACCTTTAAACATATTCCATTTTTCATATTCCCAATTTTTTTCTGCTACTGCAAGCTCATTTTTAGAATTTTAAAAATATTTTAATTTTTTGACATTTTCACCTGTACTATACATCAGGGTATTTTTCAGATCGAAAATTTTATATTTTTAGTTTAAGTTCAAAATATATTTATTACATTCGTACCTTTAAACATATTCCATTTTTCATATTCCCAATTTTTTTCTGCTTCTGCAAGCTCATTTTTAGAATTTTAAAAATATTTTAATTTTTTGACATTTTCACCTGTACTATACATCAGGGTATTTTTCAGGTCGAAAATTTTATATTTTTAGTTTAAGTTCATAATATATTTATTACATTCGTACCTTTAAACATATCCCATTTTTCATATTCCCAATTTTTTTCTGCTACTGCAAGCTCATTTTTAGAATTTTAAAAATATTTTAATTTTTTGACATTTTCACCTGTACTATACATCAGGGTATTTTTCAGGTCGAAAATTTTATATTTTTAGTTTAAGTTCATAATATATTTATTACATTCGTACCTTTAAACATATTCCATTTTTCATATTCCCAATTTTTTTCTGCTACAGCAAGCTCATTTTTAGAATTTTAAAAATATTTTAATTTTTTGACATTTTCACCTGTACTATACATCAGGGTATTTTTCAGGTCGAAAATTTTATATTTTTAGTTTAAGTTAATAATATATTTATTACATTCGTACCTTTAAACATATTCCATTTTTCATATTCCCAATTTTTTTCTGCTACTGCAAGCTCATTTTTAGAATTTTAAAAATATTTTAATTTTTTGACATTTTATACATCAGGGTATTTTTCAGGTCGAAAATTTTATATTTTTAGTTTAAGTTCATAATATATTTATTACATTCGTACCTTTAAACATATTCCATTTTTCATATTTCCAATTTTTTTCTGCTACTGCAAGCTCATTTTTAGAATTTTAAAAATATTTTAATTTTTTGACATTTTCACCTGTACTATACATCAGGGTATTTTTCAGGTCGAAAATTTTATATTTTTAGTTTAAGTTCATAATATATTTATTACATTCGTACCTTTAAACATATTCCATTTTTCATATTCCCAATTTTTTTCTGCTACTGCAAGCTCATTTTTAGAATTTTAAAAATATTTTAATTTTTTGACATTTTCACCTGTACTATACATCAGGGTATTTTTCAGGTCGAAAATTTTATATTTTTAGTTTAAGTTCATAATATATTTATTACATTCGTACCATTAAACATATTCCATTTTTCATATTTCCAATTTTTTTCTGCTACTGCAAGCTCATTTTTAGAATTTTAAAAATATTTTAATTTTTTGACATTTTCACCTGTACTATACATCAGGGTATTTTTCATGTCGAAAATTTTATATTTTTAGTTTAAGTTCATAATATATTTATTACATTCGTACCATTAAACATATTCCATTTTTCATATTTCCAATTTTTTTCTGCTACTGCAAGCTCATTTTTAGAATTTTAAAAATATTTTAATTTTTTGACATTTTCACCTGTACTATACATCAGGGTATTTTTCAGGTCGAAAATTTTATATTTTTAGTTTAAGTTCATAATATATTTATTACATTCGTACCTTTAAACATATTCCATTTTTCGTATTCCCAATTTTTTTCTGCTACTGCAAGCTCATTTTTAGAATTTTAAAAATATTTTAATTTTTTGACATTTTCACCTTTTTCAGGTCGAAAATTTTATATTTTTAGTTTAAGTTCATAATATATTTATTACATCAGGGTATTTTTCAGGTCGAAAATTTTATATTTTTAGTTTAAGTTCATAATATATTTATTACATTCGTACCTTTAAACATATTCCATTTTTCATATTCCCAATTTTTTTCTGCTACTGCAAGCTCATTTTTAGAATTTTAAAAATATTTTAATTTTTTGACATTTTCACCTGTACTATACATCAGGGTATTTTTCAGGTCGAAAATTTTATATTTTTAGTTTAAGTTCATAATATATTTATTACATTCGTACCTTTAAACATATCCCATTTTTCATATTCCCAATTTTTTTCTGCTACTGCAAGCTCATTTTTAGAATTTTAAAAATATTTTAATTTTTTGACATTTTCACCTGTACTATACATCAGGGTATTTTTCAGGTCGAAAATTTTATATTTTTAGTTTAAGTTCATAATATATTTATTACATTCGTACCTTTAAACATATTCCATTTTTCATATTCCCAATTTTTTTCTGCTACAGCAAGCTCATTTTTAGAATTTTCAAAATATTTTAATTTTTTGACATTTTCACCTGTACTATACATCAGGGTATTTTTCAGGTCGAAAATTTTATATTTTTAGTTTAAGTTCATAATATATTTATTACATTCGTACCTTTAAACATATTCCATTTTTCGTATTCCCAATATTTTTCTGCTACTGCAAGCTGATTTTTAGAATTTTAAAAATATTTTAATTTTTTGACATTTTCACCTGTACTATACATCAGGGTATTTTTCAGGTCGAAAATTTTATATTTTTAGTTTAAGTTCATAATATATTTATTACATTCGTACCTTTAAACATATTCCATTTTTCATATTCCCAATTTTTTTCTGCTACAGCAAGGTCATTTTTAGAATTTTAAAAATATTTTAATTTTTTGACATTTTCACCCGTACTATACATCAGGGTATTTTTCAGGTCGAAAATTTTATATTTTTAGTTTAAGTTCATAATATATTTATTACATTCGTACCTTTAAACATATTCCATTTTTCATATTCCCAATTTTTTTCTTCTACTGCAAGCTCATTTTTAGAATTTTAAAAATATTTTAATTTTTTGACATTTTATACATCAGGGTATTTTTCAGGTCGAAAATTTTATATTTTTAGTTTAAGTTCATAATATATTTATTACATTCGTACCTTTAAACATATTCCATTTTTCATATTTCCAATTTTTTTCTGCTACTGCAAGCTCATTTTTAGAATTTTAAAAATATTTTAATTTTTTGACATTTTCACCTGTACTATACATCAGGGTATTTTTCAGGTCGAAAATTTTATATTTTTAGTTTAAGTTCATAATATATTTATTACATTCGTACCTTTAAACATATTCCATTTTTCATATTCCCAATTTTTTTCTGCTACTGCAAGCTCATTTTTAGAATTTTAAAAATATTTTAATTTTTTGACATTTTCACCTGTACTATACATCAGGGTATTTTTCAGGTCGAAAATTTTATATTTTTAGTTTAAGTTCATAATATATTTATTACATTCGTACCTTTAAACATATTCCATTTTTCATATTCCCAATTTTTTTCTGCTACTGCAAGCTCATTTTAGAATTTTAAAAATATTTTAATTTTTTGACATTTTCACCTGTACTATACATCAGGGTATTTTTCAGGTCGAAAATTTTATATTTTTAGTTTAAGTTCATAATATATTTATTACATTCGTACCTTTAAACATATTCCATTTTTCATATTTCCAATTTTTTTCTGCTACTGCAAGCTCATTTTTAGAATTTTAAAAATATTTTAATTTTTTGACATTTTATACATCAGGGTATTTTTCAGGTCGAAAATTTTATATTTTTAGTTTAAGTTCATAATATATTTATTACATTCGTACCTTTAAACATATTCCATTTTTCATATTTCCAATTTTTTTCTGCTACTGCAAGCTCATTTTTAGAATTTTAAAAATATTTTAATTTTTTGACATTTTCACCTGTACTATACATCAGGGTATTTTTCAGGTCGAAAATTTTATATTTTTAGTTTAAGTTCATAATATATTTATTACATTCGTACCTTTAAACATATCCCATTTTTCATATTCCCAATTTTTTTCTGCTACTGCAAGCTCATTTTTAGAATTTTAAAAATATTTTAATTTTTTGACATTTTCACCTGTACTATACATCAGGGTATTTTTCAGGTCGAAAATTTTATATTTTTAGTTTAAGTTCATAATATATTTATTACATTCGTACCTTTAAACATATTCCATTTTTCATATTCCCAATTTTTTTCTGCTACTGCAAGCTCATTTTTAGAATTTTAAAAATATTTTAATTTTTTGACATTTTCACCTGTACTATCCATCAGGGTATTTTTCAGGTCGAAAATTTTATATTTTTAGTTTAAGTTCATAATATATTTATTACATTCGTACCTTTAAACATATTCCATTTTTCATATTCCCAATTTTTTTCTGCTACTGCAAGCTCATTTTTAGAATTTTAAAAATATTTTAATTTTTTGACATTTTCACCTGTAGTATACATCAGGGTATTTTTCAGGTCGAAAATTTTATATTTTTAGTTTAAGTTCATAATATATTTATTACATTCGTACCTTTAAACATATTCCATTTTTCATATTCCCAATTTTTTTCTGCTACTGCAAGCTCATTTTTAAAATTTTAAAAATATTTTAATTTTTTGACATTTTCACCTGTACTATACATCAGGGTATTTTTCAGGTCGAAAATTTTATATTTTTAGTTTAAGTTCATAATATATTTATTACATTCGTACCTTTAAACATATTCCATTTTTCATATTTCCAATTTTTTTCTGCTACTGCAAGCTCATTTTTAGAATTTTAAAAATATTTTAATTTTTTGACATTTTATACATCAGGGTATTTTTCAGGTCGAAAATTTTATATTTTTAGTTTAAGTTCATAATATATTTATTACATTCGTACCTTTAAACATATCCCATTTTTCATATTCCCAATTTTTTTCTGCTACTGCAAGCTCATTTTTAGAATTTTAAAAATATTTTAATTTTTTGACATTTTCACCTGTACTATACATCAGGGTATTTTTCAGGTCGAAAATTTTATATTTTTAGTTTAAGTTCATAATATATTTATTACATTCGTACCTTTAAACATATTCCATTTTTCATATTTCCAATTTTTTTCTGCTACTGCAAGCTCATTTTTAGAATTTTAAAAATATTTTAATTTTTTGACATTTTCACCTGTACTATACATCAGGGTATTTTTCAGGTCGAAAATTTTATATTTTTAGTTTAAGTTCATAATATATTTATTACATTCGTACCTTTAAACATATTCCATTTTTCATATTTCCAATTTTTTTCTGCTACTGCAAGCTCATTTTTAGAATTTTAAAAATATTTTAATTTTTTGACATTTTCACCTGTACTATACATCAGGGTATTTTTCAGGTCGAAAATTTTATATTTTTAGTTTAAGTTCATAATATATTTATTACATTCGTACCTTTAAACATATTCCATTTTTCATATTTCCAATTTTTTTCTGCTACTGCAAACTCATTTTTAGAATTTTAAAAATATTTTAATTTTTTGACATTTTCACCTGTACTATACATCAGGGTATTTTTCAGGTCGAAAATTTTATATTTTTAGTTTAAGTTCATAATATATTTATTACATTCGTACCTTTAAACATATTCCATTTTTCATATTTCCAATTTTTTTCTGCTACTGCAAGCTCATTTTTAGAATTTTAAAAATATTTTAATTTTTTGACATTTTCACCTGTACTATACATCAGGGTATTTTTCAGGTCGAAAATTTTATATTTTTAGTTTAAGTTCATAATATATTTATTACATTCGTACCTTTAAACATATTCCATTTTTCATATTTCCAATTTTTTTCTGCTACTGCAAGCTCATTTTTAGAATTTTAAAAATATTTTAATTTTTTGACATTTTCACCTGTACTATACATCAGGGTATTTTTCAGGTTGAAAATTTTATATTTTTAGTTTAAGTTCATAATATATTTATTACATTCATACCTTTAAACATATTCCATTTTTCATATTTCCAATTTTTTTCTGCTACTGCAAGCTCATTTTTAGAATTTTAAAAATATTTTAATTTTTTGACATTTTCACCTGTACTATACATCAGGGTATTTTTCAGGTCGAAAATTTTATATTTTTAGTTTAAGTTCATAATATATTTATTACATTCGTACCTTTAAACATATTCCATTTTTCATATTTCCAATTTTTTTCTGCTACTGCAAACTCATTTTTAGAATTTTAAAAATATTTTAATTTTTTGACATTTTCACCTGTACTATACATCAGGGTATTTTTCAGGTTGAAAATTTTATATTTTTAGTTTAAGTTCATAATATATTTATTACATTCGTACCTTTAAACATATTCCATTTTTCATATTCCCAATTTTTTTCTGCTACTGCAAGCTCATTTTTAGAATTTTAAAAATATTTTAATTTTTTGACATTTTCACCTGTACTATACATCAGGGTATTTTTCAGGTTGAAAATTTTATATTTTTAGTTTAAGTTCATAATATATTTATTACATTCGTACCTTTAAACATATTCCATTTTTCATATTCCCAATTTTTTTCTGCTACTGCAAGCTCATTTTTAGAATTTTAAAAATATTTTAATTTTTTGACATTTTCACCTGTACTATACATCAGGGTATTTTTCAGGTCGAAAATTTTATATTTTTAGTTTAAGTTCATAATATATTTATTACATTCGTACCTTTAAACATATTCCATTTTTCATATTCCCAATTTTTTTCTGCTACTGCAAGCTCATTTTTAGAATTTTAAAAATATTTTAATTTTTTGACATTTTCACCTGTACTATACATCAGGGTATTTTTCAGGTCGAAAATTTTATATTTTTAGTTTAAGTTCATAATATATTTATTACATTCGTACCTTTAAACATATTCCATTTTTCATATTCCCAATTTTTTTCTGCTACTGCAAGCTCATTTTTAGAATTTTAAAAATATTTTAATTTTTTGACATTTTCACCTGTACTATACATCAGGGTATTTTTCAGGTCGAAAATTTTATATTTTTAGTTTAAGTTCATAATATATTTATTACATTCGTACCTTTAAACATATTCCATTTTTCATATTTCCAATTTTTTTCTGCTACTGCAAGCTCATTTTTAGAATTTTAAAAATATTTTAATTTTTTGACATTTTCACCTGTACTATACATCAGGGTATTTTTCAGGTCGAAAATTTTATATTTTTAGTTTAAGTTCATAATATATTTATTACATTCGTACCTTTAAACATATTCCATTTTTCATATTCCCAATTTTTTTCTGCTACTGCAAGCTCATTTTTAGAATTTTAAAAATATTTTAATTTTTTGACATTTTCACCTGTACTATACATCAGGGTATTTTTCAGGTCGAAAATTTTATATTTTTAGTTTAAGTTCATAATATATTTATTACATTCGTACCTTTAAACATATTCCATTTTTCATATTCCCAATTTTTTTCTGCTACTGCAAGCTCATTTTTAGAATTTTAAAAATATTTTAATTTTTTGACATTTTCACCTGTACTATACATCAGGGTATTTTTCAGGTCGAAAATTTTATATTTTTAGTTTAAGTTCATAATATATTTATTACATTCGTACCTTTAAACATATTCCATTTTTCATATTCCCAATTTTTTTCTGCTACTGCAAGCTCATTTTTAGAATTTTAAAAATATTTTAATTTTTTGACATTTTCACCTGTACTATACATCAGGGTATTTTTCAGGTCGAAAATTTTATATTTTTAGTTTAAGTTCATAATATATTTATTACATTCGTACCTTTAAACATATTCCATTTTTCATATTTCCAATTTTTTTCTGCTACTGCAAGCTCATTTTTAGAATTTTAAAAATATTTTAATTTTTTGACATTTTCACCTGTACTATACATCAGGGTATTTTTCAGGTCGAAAATTTTATATTTTTAGTTTAAGTTCATAATATATTTATTACATTCGTACCTTTAAACATATTCCATTTTTCATATTTCCAATTTTTTTCTGCTACTGCAAGCTCATTTTTAGAATTTTAAAAATATTTTAATTTTTTGACATTTTCACCTGTACTATACATCAGGGTATTTTTCAGGTCGAAAATTTTATATTTTTAGTTTAAGTTCATAATATATTTATTACATTCGTACCTTTAAACATATTCCATTTTTCATATTTCCAATTTTTTTCTGCTACTGCAAGCTCATTTTTAGAATTTTAAAAATATTTTAATTTTTTGACATTTTCACCTGTACTATACATCAGGGTATTTTTCAGGTCGAAAATTTTATATTTTTAGTTTAAGTTCATAATATATTTATTACATTCGTACCTTTAAACATATTCCATTTTTCATACTCCCAATTTTTTTCTGCTACTGCAAGCTCATTTTTAGAATTTTAAAAATTTTTTAATTTCATGACATTTTCACCTGTACTATACATCAGGGTATTTTTCAGGTCGAAAATTTTATATTTTTAGTTTAAGTTCATAATATATTTATTACATTCGTACCTTTAAACATATTCCATTTTTCATATTTCCAATTTTTTTCTGCTACTGCAAGCTCATTTTTAGAATTTTAAAAATATTTTCATTTTTTGACATTTTCACCTGTACTATACATCAGGGTATTTTTCAGGTTGAAAATTTTATATTTTTAGTTTAAGTTCATAATATATTTATTACATTCGTACCTTTAAACATATTCCATTTTTCATATTCCCAATTTTTTTCTCCTACTGCAAGCTCATTTTTAGAATTTTAAAAATATTTTAATTTTTTGACATTTTCACCTGTACTATACATCAGGGTATTTTTCAGGTCGAAAATTTTATATTTTTAGTTTAAGTTCATAATATATTTATTACATTCGTACCTTTAAACATATTCCATTTTTCATATTCCCAATTTTTTTCTGCTACTGCAAGCTCATTTTTAGAATTTTAAAAATATTTTAATTTTTTGACATTTTCACCTGTACTATACATCAGGGTATTTTTCAGGTCGAAAATTTTATATTTTTAGTTTAAGTTCATAATATATTTATTACATTCGTACCTTTAAACATATTCCATTTTTCATATTTCCAATTTTTTTCTGCTACTGCAAGCTCATTTTTAGAATTTTAAAAATATTTTAATTTTTTGACATTTTCACCTGTACTATACATCAGGGTATTTTTCAGGTCGAAAATTTTATATTTTTAGTTTAAGTTCATAATATATTTATTACATTCGTACCTTTAAACATATTCCATTTTTCATATTTCCAATTTTTTTCTGCTACTGCAAGCTCATTTTTAGAATTTTAAAAATATTTTAATTTTTTGACATTTTCACCTGTACTATACATCAGGGTATTTTTCAGGTCGAAAATTTTATATTTTTAGTTTAAGTTCATAATATATTTATTACATTCGTACCTTTAAACATATTCCATTTTTCATATTCCCAATTTTTTTCTGCTACTGCAAGCTCATTTTTAGAATTTTAAAAATTTTTTAATTTTATGACATTTTCACCTGTACTATACATCAGGGTATTTTTCAGGTCGAAAATTTTATATTTTTAGTTTAAGTTCATAATATATTTATTACATTCGTACCTTTAAACATATTCCATTTTTCATATTTCCAATTTTTTTCTGCTACTGCAAGCTCATTTTTAGAATTTTAAAAATATTTTAATTTTTTGACATTTTCACCTGTACTATACATCAGGGTATTTTTCAGGTCGAAAAATTTATATTTTTAGTTTAAGTTAATAATATATTTATTACATTCGTACCTTTAAACCTATTCCATTTTTCATATTTCCAATTTTATTCTGCTACTGCAAGCCCATTTTCGGAATTTTAAAAATATTGTAATTTTTTGACATTTTCACCTGTACTATACATCAGGGTATTTTTCAGGTCGAAAATTTTATATTTTTAGTTTAAGTTAATAATATACTTATTACATTCGTACCTTTAAACCTATTCCATTTTTCATATTCCCAATTTTTTTCTGCTACTGCAAGCTCATTTTTAGAATTTTAAAAATATTTTAATTTTTTGACATTTTCACCTGTACTATACATCAGGGTATTTTTCAGGTCGAAAATTTTATATTTTTAGTTTAAGTTCATAATATATTTATTACATTCGTACCTTTAAACATATTCCATTTTTCATATTTCCAATTTTTTTCTGCTACTGCAAGCTCATTTTTAGAATTTTAAAAATATTTTAATTTTTTGACATTTTCACCTGTACTATACATCAGGGTATTTTTCAGGTTGAAAATTTTATATTTTTAGTTTAAGTTCATAATATATTTATTACATTCATACCTTTAAACATATTCCATTTTTCATATTTCCAATTTTTTTCTGCTACTGCAAGCTCATTTTTAGAATTTTAAAAATATTTTAATTTTTTGACATTTTCACCTGTACTATACATCAGGGTATTTTTCAGGTTGAAAATTTTATATTTTTAGTTTAAGTTCATAATATATTTAGTACATTCGTACCTTTAAACATATTCCATTTTTCATATTCCCAATTTTTTTCTGCTACTGCAAGCTCATTTTTAGAATTTTAAAAATATTTTAATTTTTTGACATTTTCACCTGTACTATACATCAGGGTATTTTTCAGGTCGAAAATTTTATATTTTTAGTTTAAGTTCATAATATATTTATTACATTCGTACCTTTAAACATATTCCATTTTTCATATTCCCAATTTTTTTCTGCTACTGCAAGCTCATTTTTAGAATTTTAAAAATATTTTAATTTTTTGACATTTTCACCTGTACTATACATCAGGGTATTTTTCAGGTCGAAAATTTTATATTTTTAGTTTAAGTTCATAATATATTTATTACATTCGTACCTTTAAACATATTCCATTTTTCATATTCCCAATTTTTTTCTGCTACTGCAAGCTCATTTTTAGAATTTTAAAAATATTTTAATTTTTTGACATTTTCACCTGTACTATACATCAGGGTATTTTTCAGGTCGAAAATTTTATATTTTTAGTTTAAGTTCATAATATATTTATTACATTCGTACCATTAAACATATTCCATTTTTCATATTTCCAATTTTTTTCTGCTACTGCAAGCTCATTTTTAGAATTTTAAAAATATTTTAATTTTTTGACATTTTCACCTGTACTATACATCAGGGTATTTTTCAGGTCGAAAATTTTATATTTTTAGTTTAAGTTCATAATATATTTATTACATTCGTACCTTTAAACATATTCCATTTTTCATATTCCCAATTTTTTTCTGCTACTGCAAGCTCATTTTTAGAATTTTAAAAATATTTTAATTTTTTGACATTTTCACCTGTACTATACATCAGGGTATTTTTCAGGTCGAAAATTTTATATTTTTAGTTTAAGTTCATAATATATTTATTACATTCGTACCTTTAAACATATTCCATTTTTCATATTCCCAATTTTTTTCTGCTACTGCAAGCTCATTTTTAGAATTTTAAAAATATTTTAATTTTTTGACATTTTCACCTGTACTATACATCAGGGTATTTTTCAGGTCGAAAATTTTATATTTTTAGTTTAAGTTCATAATATATTTATTACATTCGTACCTTTAAACATATTCCATTTTTCATATTTCCAATTTTTTTCTGCTACTGCAAGCTCATTTTTAGAATTTTAAAAATATTTTAATTTTTTGACATTTTCACCTGTACTATACATCAGGGTATTTTTCAGGTTGAAAATTTTATATTTTTAGTTTAAGTTCATAATATATTTATTACATTCATACCTTTAAACATATTCCATTTTTCATATTTCCAATTTTTTTCTGCTACTGCAAGCTCATTTTTAGAATTTTAAAAATATTTTAATTTTTTGACATTTTCACCTGTACTATACATCAGGGTATTTTTCAGGTTGAAAATTTTATATTTTTAGTTTAAGTTCATAATATATTTAGTACATTCGTACCTTTAAACATATTCCATTTTTCATATTCCCAATTTTTTTCTGCTACTGCAAGCTCATTTTTAGAATTTTAAAAATATTTTAATTTTTTGACATTTTCACCTGTACTATACATCAGGGTATTTTTCAGGTCGAAAATTTTATATTTTTAGTTTAAGTTCATAATATATTTATTACATTCGTACCTTTAAACATATTCCATTTTTCATATTCCCAATTTTTTTCTGCTACTGCAAGCTCATTTTTAGAATTTTAAAAATATTTTAATTTTTTGACATTTTCACCTGTACTATACATCAGGGTATTTTTCAGGTCGAAAATTTTATATTTTTAGTTTAAGTTCATAATATATTTATTACATTCGTACCTTTAAACATATTCCATTTTTCGTATTCCCAATATTTTTCTGCTACTGCAAGCTGATTTTTAGAATTTTAAAAATATTTTAATTTTTTGACATTTTCACCTGTACTATACATCAGGGTATTTTTCAGGTCGAAAATTTTATATTTTTAGTTTAAGTTCATAATATATTTATTACATTCGTACCTTTAAACATATTCCATTTTTCATATTTCCAATTTTTTTCTGCTACTGCAAGCTCATTTTTAGAATTTTAAAAATATTTTAATTTTTTGACATTTTCACCTGTACTATACATCATGGTATTTTTCAGGTTGAAAATTTTATATTTTTAGTTTAAGTTCATAATATATTTAGTACATTCGTACCTTTAAACATATTCCATTTTTCATATTCCCAATTTTTTTCTGCTACTGCAAGCTCATTTTTAGAATTTTAAAAATATTTTAATTTTTTGACATTTTCACCTGTACTATACATCAGGGTATTTTTCAGGTCGAAAATTTTATATTTTTAGTTTAAGTTCATAATATATTTATTACATTCGTACCTTTAAACATATTCCATTTTTCATATTCCCAATTTTTTTCTGCTACTGCAAGCTCATTTTTAGAATTTTAAAAATATTTTAATTTTTTGACATTTTCACCTGTACTATACATCAGGGTATTTTTCAGGTCGAAAATTTTATATTTTTAGTTTAAGTTCATAATATATTTATTACATTCGTACCTTTAAACATATTCCATTTTTCATATTCCCAATTTTTTTCTGCTACTGCAAGCTCATTTTTAGAATTTTAAAAATATTTTAATTTTTTGACATTTTCACCTGTACTATACATCAGGGTATTTTTCAGGTCGAAAATTTTATATTTTTAGTTTAAGTTCATAATATATTTATTACATTCGTACCTTTAAACATATTCCATTTTTCATATTCCCAATTTTTTTCTGCTACTGCAAGCTCATTTTTAGAATTTTAAAAATATTTTAATTTTTTGACATTTTCACCTGTACTATACATCAGGGTATTTTTCAGGTCGAAAATTTTATATTTTTAGTTTAAGTTCATAATATATTTATTACATTCGTACCTTTAAACATATTCCATTTTTCATATTCCCAATTTTTTTCTGCTACTGCAAGCTCATTTTTAGAATTTTAAAAATATTTTAATTTTTTGACATTTTCACCTGTACTATACATCAGGGTATTTTTCAGGTCGAAAATTTTATATTTTTAGTTTAAGTTCATAATATATTTATTACATTCGTACCTTTAAACATATTCCATTTTTCATATTTCCAATTTTTTTCTGCTACTGCAAGCTCATTTTTAGAATTTTAAAAATATTTTAATTTTTTGACATTTTCACCTGTACTATACATCAGGGTATTTTTCAGGTCGAAAATTTTATATTTTTAGTTTAAGTTCATAATATATTTATTACATTCGTACCTTTAAACATATTCCATTTTTCATATTCCCAATTTTTTTCTGCTACTGCAAGCTCATTTTTAGAATTTTAAAAATATTTTAATTTTTTGACATTTTCACCTGTACTATACATCAGGGTATTTTTCAGGTCGAAAATTTTATATTTTTAGTTTAAGTTCATAATATATTTATTACATTCGTACCTTTAAACATATTCCATTTTTCATATTCCCAATTTTTTCTGCTACTGCAAGCTCATTTTTAGAATTTTAAAAATATTTTAATTTTTTGACATTTTCACCTGTACTATACATCAGGGTATTTTTCAGGTCGAAAATTTTATATTTTTAGTTTAAGTTCATAATATATTTATTACATTCGTACCTTTAAACTTATTCCATTTTTCATATTTCCAATTTTTTTCTGCTACTGCAAGCTCATTTTTAGAATTTTAAAAATATTTTAATTTTTTGACATTTTCACCTGTACTATACATCAGGGTATTTTTCAGGTCGAAAATTTTATATTTTTAGTTTAAGTTCATAATATATTTATTACATTCGTACCTTTAAACATATTCCATTTTTCATATTTCCAATTTTTTTCTTCTACTGCAAGCTCATTTTTAGAATTTTAAAAATATTTTAATTTTTTGACATTTTCACCTGTACTATACATCAGGGTATTTTTCAGGTCGAAAATTTTATATTTTTAGCTTAAGTTCATAATATATTTATTACATTCGTACCTTTAAACATATTCCATTTTTCATATTCCCAATTTTTTTCTGCTACTGCAAGCTCATTTTTAGAATTTTAAAAATATTTTAATTTTTTGACATTTTCACCTGTACTATACATCAGGGTATTTTTCAGGTCGAAAATTTTATATTTTTAGTTTAAGTTCATAATATATTTATTACATTCGTACCTTTAAACATATTCCATTTTTCATATTCCCAATTTTTTTCTGCTACTGCAAGCTCATTTTTAGAATTTTAAAAATATTTTAATTTTTTGACATTTTCACCTGTACTATACATCAGGGTATTTTTCAGGTCGAAAATTTTATATTTTTAGTTTAAGTTCATAATATATTTATTACATTCGTACCTTTAAACATATTCTATTTTTCATATTCCCAATTTTTTTCTGCTACTGCAAGCTCATTTTTAGAATTTTAAAAATATTTTAATTTTTTGACATTTTTCAGGTCGAAAATTTTATATTTTTAGTTTAAGTTCATAATATATTTATTACATTCGTACCTTTAAACATATTCCATTTTTCATATTCCCAATTTTTTTCTGCTACTGCAAGCTCATTTTTAGAATTTTAAAAATATTTTAATTTTTTAACATTTTCACCTGTACTATACATCAGGGTATTTTTCAGGTCGAAAATTTTATATTTTTAGTTTAAGTTCATAATATATTTATTACATTCGTACCTTTAAACATATTCCATTTTTCATATTTCCAATTTTTTTCTGCTACTGCAAGCTCATTTTTAGAATTTTAAAAATATTTTAATTTTTTGACATTTTCACCTGTACTATACATCAGGGTATTTTTCAGGTCGAAAATTTTATATTTTTAGTTTAAGTTCATAATATATTTATTACATTCGTACCTTTAAACATATTCCATTTTTCATATTTCCAATTTTTTTCTGCTACTGCAAGCTCATTTTTAGAATTTTAAAAATATTTTAATTTTTTGACATTTTCACCTGTACTATACATCAGGGTATTTTTCAGGTCGAAAATTTTATATTTTTAGTTTAAGTTCATAATATATTTATTACATTCGTCCCTTTAAACATATTCCATTTTTCATATTCCCAATTTTTTTCTGCTACTGCAAGCTCATTTTTAGAATTTTAAAAATATTTTAATTTTTTGACATTTTCACCTGTACTATACATCAGGGTATTTTTCAGGTCGAAAATTTTATATTTTTAGTTTAAGTTCATAATATATTTATTACATTCGTACCTTTAAACATATTCCATTTTTCATATTTCCAATTTTTTTCTGCTACTTGCAAGATCATTTTTAGAATTTTAAATTTTTTTTAATTTTTTGACATTTTCACCTGTACTATACATCAGGGTATTTTTCAGGTCGAAAATTTTATATTTTTAGTTTAAGTTCATAATATATTTATTACATTCGTACCTTTAAACATATTCCATTTTTCATATTTCCAATTTTTTTCTGCTACTGCAAGCTCATTTTTAGAATTTTAAAAATATTTTAATTTTTTGACATTTTCACCTGTACTATACATCAGGGTATTTTTCAGGTCGAAAATTTTATATTTTAAGTTTAAGTTCATAATATATTTATTACATTCGTACCTTTAAACATATTCCATTTTTCATATTTCCAATTTTTTTCTGCTACTGCAAGCTCATTTTTAGAATTTTAAAAATATTTTAATTTTTTGACATTTTCACCTGTACTATACATCAGGGTATTTTTCAGGTCGAAAATTTTATATTTTTAGTTTAAGTTCATAATATATTTATTACATTCGTACCTTTAAACATATTCCATTTTTCATATTCCCAATTTTTTTCTGCTACTGCAAGCTCATTTTTAGAATTTTAAAAATATTTTAATTTTTTGACATTTTCACCTGTACTATACATCAGGGTATTTTTCAGGTCGAAAATTTTATATTTTTAGTTTAAGTTCATAATATATTTATTACATTCGTACCTTTAAACATATTCCATTTTTCATATTCCCAATTTTTTTCTGCTACTGCAAGCTCATTTTTAGAATTTTAAAAATATTTTAATTTTTTGACATTTTCACCTGTACTATACATCAGGGTATTTTTCAGGTCGAAAATTTTATATTTTTAGTTTAAGTTCATAATATATTTATTACATTCGTACCTTTAAACATATTCCATTTTTCATATTCCCAATTTTTTTCTGCTACTGCAAGCTCATTTTTAGAATTTTAAAAATATTTTAATTTTTTGACATTTTCACCTGTACTATCATCAGGGTATTTTTCAGGTCGAAAATTTTATATTTTTAGTTTAAGTTCATAATATATTTATTACATTCGTACCTTTAAACATATTCCATTTTTCATATTTCCAATTTTTTTCTGCTACAGCAAGGTCATTTTTAGAATTTTAAATTTTTTTTAATTTTTTGACATTTTCACCTGTACTATACATCAGGGTATTTTTCAGGTCGAAAATTTTATATTTTTAGTTTAAGTTCATAATATATTTATTACATTCGTACCTTTAAACATATTCCATTTTTTATATTTCCAATTTTTTTCTGCTACTGCAAGCTCATTTTTAGAATTTTAAAATTTTTTTAATTTTTTGACATTTTCACCTGTACTATACATCAGGGTATTTTTCAGGTCGAAAATTTTATATTTTTAGTTTAAGTTCATAATATATTTATTACATTCGTACCTTTAAACATATTCCATTTTTCATATTCCCAATTTTTTTCTGCTACTGCAAGCTCATTTTTAGAATTTTAAAAATATTTTAATTTTTTGACATTTTCACCTGTACTATACATCAGGGTATTTTTCAGGTCGAAAATTTTATATTTTTAGTTTAAGTTCATAATATATTTATTACATTCGTACCTTTAAACATATTCCATTTTTCATATTCCCAATTTTTTTCTGCTACTGCAAGCTCATTTTTAGAATTTTAAAATATATTTTAATTTTTTGACATTTTCACCTGTACTATCATCAGGGTATTTTTCAGGTCGAAAATTTTATATTTTTAGTTTAAGTTCATAATATATTTATTACATTCGTACCTTTAAACATATTCCATTTTTCATATTTCCAATTTTTTTCTGCTACAGCAAGGTCATTTTTAGAATTTTAAATTTTTTTTAATTTTTTGACATTTTCACCTGTACTATACATCAGGGTATTTTTCAGGTCGAAAATTTTATATTTTTAGTTTAAGTTCATAATATATTTATTACATTCGTACCTTTAAACATATTCCATTTTTCATATTTCCAATTTTTTTCTGCTACTGCAAGCTCATTTTTAGAATTTTAAAATTTTTTTAATTTTTTGACATTTTCACCTGTACTATACATCAGGGTATTTTTCAGGTCGAAAATTTTATATTTTTAGTTTAAGTTCATAATATATTTATTACATTCGTACCTTTAAACATATTCCATTTTTCATATTCCCAATTTTTTTCTGCTACTGCAAGCTCATTTTTAGAATTTTAAAAATATTTTAATTTTTTGACATTTTCACCTGTACTATACATCAGGGTATTTTTCAGGTCGAAAATTTTATATTTTTAGTTTAAGTTCATAATATATTTATTACATTCGTACCTTTAAACATATTCCATTTTTCATATTCCCAATTTTTTTCTGCTACTGCAAGCTCATTTTTAGAATTTTAAAAATATTTTAATTTTTTGACATTTTCACCTGTACTATACATCAGGGTATTTTTCAGGTCGAAAATTTTATATTTTTAGTTTAAGTTCATAATATATTTATTACATTCGTACCTTTAAACATATTCCATTTTTCATATTTCCAATTTTTTTCTGCTACTGCAAGCTCATTTTTAGAATTTTAAAAATATTTTAATTTTTTGACATTTTCACCTGTACTATACATCAGGGTATTTTTCAGGTCGAAAATTTTATATTTTTAGTTTAAGTTCATAATATATTTATTACATTCGTACCTTTAAACATATTCCATTTTTCATATTCCCAATTTTTTTCTGCTACTGCAAGCTCATTTTTAGAATTTTAAAAATATTTTAATTTTTTGACATTTTCACCTGTACTATACATCAGGGTATTTTTCAGGTCGAAAATTTTATATTTTTAGTTTAAGTTCATAATATATTTATTACATTCGTACCTTTAAACATATTCCATTTTTCATATTCCCAATTTTTTTCTGCTACTGCAAGCTCATTTTTAGAATTTTAAAAATATTTTAATTTTTTGACATTTTCACCTGTACTATACATCAGGGTATTTTTCAGGTCGAAAATTTTATATTTTTAGTTTAAGTTCATAATATATTTATTACATTCGTACCTTTAAACATATTCCATTTTTCATATTCCCAATTTTTTTCTGCTACTGCAAGCTCATTTTTAGAATTTTAAAAATATTTTAATTTTTTGACATTTTCACCTGTACTATACATCAGGGTATTTTTCAGGTCGAAAATTTTATATTTTTAGTTTAAGTTCATAATATATTTATTACATTCGTACCTTTAAACATATTCCATTTTTCATATTTCCAATTTTTTTCTGCTACTGCAAGCTCATTTTTAGAATTTTAAAAATATTTTAATTTTTTGACATTTTCACCTGTACTATACATCAGGGTATTTTTCAGGTCGAAAATTTTATATTTTTAGTTTAAGTTCATAATATATTTATTACATTCGTACCTTTAAACATATTCCATTTTGCATATTCCCAATTTTTTTCTGCTACTGCAAGCTCATTTTTAGAATTTTAAAAATATTTTAATTTTTTGACATTTTCACCTGTACTATACATCAGGGTATATTTCAGGTCGAAAATTTTATATTTTTAGTTTAAGTTCATAATATATTTATTACATTCGTACCTTTAAACATATTCCATTTTTCATATTTCCAAATTTTTTCTGCTACTGCAAGCTCATTTTTAGAATTTTAAAAATATTTTAATTTTTTGACATTTTCACCTGTACTATACATCAGGGTATTTTTCAGGTCGAAAATTTTATATTTTTAGTTTAAGTTCATAATATATTTATTACATTCGTACCTTTAAACATATTCCATTTTTCATATTTCCAATTTTTTTCTGCTACTGCAAGCTCATTTTTAGAATTTTAAAAATATTTTAATTTTTTGACATTTTCACCTGTACTATACATCAGGGTAGTTTTCAGGTCGAAAATTTTATATTTTTAGTTTAAGTTCATAATATATTTATTACATTCGTACCTTTAAACATATTCCATTTTTCATATTCCCAATTTTTTTCTGCTACTGCAAGCTCATTTTTAGAATTTTAAAAATATTTTAATTTTTTGACATTTTCACCTGTACTATACATCAGGGTATTTTTCAGGTCGAAAATTTTATATTTTTAGTTTAAGTTCATAATATATTTATTACATTCGTACCTTTAAACATATTCCATTTTTCATATTCCCAAATTTTTTCTGCTACTGCAAGCTCATTTTTAGAATTTTAAAAATATTTTAATTTTTTGACATTTTCACCTGTACTATACATCAGGGTATTTTTCAGGTCGAAAATTTTATATTTTTAGTTTAAGTTCATAATATATTTATTACATTCGTACCTTTAAACATATTCCATTTTTCATATTCCCAATTTTTTTCTGCTACTGCAAGCTCATTTTTAGAATTTTAAAAATATTTTAATTTTTTGACATTTTCACCTGTACTATACATCAGGGTATTTTTCAGGTCAAAAATTTTATATTTTTAGTTTAAGTTCATAATATATTTATTACATTCGTACCTTTAAACATATTCCATTTTTCATATTCCCAATTTTTTTCTGCTACTGCAAGCTCATTTTTAGAATTTTAAAAATATTTTAATTTTTTGACATTTTCACCTGTACTATACATCAGGGTATTTTTCAGGTCGAAAATTTTATATTTTTAGTTTAAGTTCATAATATATTTATTACATTCGTACCTTTAAACATATTCCATTTTTCATATTTCCAATTTTTTTCTGCTACTGCAAGCTCATTTTTAGAATTTTAAAAATATTTTAATTTTTTGACATTTTCACCTGTACTATACATCAGGGTAGTTTTCAGGTCGAAAATTTTATATTTTTAGTTTAAGTTCATAATATATTTATTACATTCGTATCTTTAAACGTATTCCATTTTTCATATTTCCAATTTTTTTCTGCTACTGCAAGCCCATTTTTAGAATTTTAAAAATATTTTAATTTTTTGACATTTTCACCTGTACTATACATCAGGGTATTTTTCAGGTCAAAAATTTTATATTTTTAGTTTAAATTAATAATATATTTATATAGTGGACAATATACAGGGTAAATATAGGGGATCAATATCTGGTCAAAATAAAGCGCAAATATTGGTAGACAATATGAGGCCAATATACCAGGGAATTATAGGGTGTCAAAATTAGGTTGAACATATAAGGCAAATATTGGGTGTCAATATTGGGAACAAAAACTGGGAAAATATCCGGGTCAATATTGGGTCAATATATAGGGCACATATAAAGTTTCGAAATAGGTGTCCACATTTATGACAAATATAGGGGATCAATATCGGGTGAAAAAATAAGGCAAATATCGGTAGTCAAAATTCGGGTCTATATATAGGTTAATATAGGAGGTCAATATAGGGGTCAACATACAGCGTAAATATAGGTGGTTAATATTGGATCAAAATACAGGGCAAATATCGAGGGTCAATATGGGGTTAATATAGGGGGTTAAAATTGGGGCCAATTCCCAGGGCAAATATAGGGGGTGAATATTGGGTCAAAATAAAGGGCAAAAATCGAGGGACAATATGAGGTCAATATATAAGGCAAATATAGAGGGTCAAAATTGGGTTGAACATATAGGGCAAATATAGGGTGTCAATATTAGAACATAATATAGGCCAAATATTGGGGGTCAATATGGAGTCAATATACAGGGTAACTATTGGGGGTCATAATTGGCATCAACATATAGGGCAAATATAGGGGGGTCAATATCGGATCTAAAAATAGGACAAATATTGGGGGTCAAAATTGGAGTCAACATATATAGCAAATGTAAGGGGTCACTATCGGGTAAAAAACAGGCCAACTATAAGGGGTCAATATCAGGTAAAAAAATAGGCCAAATATGGGGGGTCAAAATTGGGGTCAATATATAGGGCAAATATAGGGGATCAGTATAGGTGGCAAAATACAGGGTAAATATAGAGGGTCAATATCGGGTCAAAAATAGGGCAAATATCAGGGGTCAAAATTGGAGTCAACATATAGGGCAAATAAAGGGGGTCAACATCAGGTAAAAAAACAGGTCAAACATTGGGGGGTCAATATAGGTGTCAATATACAGGGCAAATATCGGGTTCAATATAGGGGGTCAATATACAGGGTAATTATAGGTGTTCAATATTGGATCAAAATACAGGGCAAATATTGGGGTTCAATATGGGGTCAATATAGAGGGCAAAAATAGGGGGTCAAAGTTGGGGTCAATATACAGGGCAAATATAGGGGTCAACATTGGGGTAAATATGCAGGGCAAAAATAGGGGTCAACATATAGTGCAAATATAGGGAGTCAATATTGTGTCAAAATATAGGCCTAATATTGGGGGGGTCAATATGGGGTCAATATACAGGGTCAATATAGTTGGTCAATATTGGGTCAAAATATAGGGCAAATCTCGGGGGTCACAATGGGGTTTATATAGAGGGCAAAAATAGGGGGGTCAAAATTGGGGTCAATATATAGGGCAAATATAAGGGGGACTATATAAGGGTCCAGATACAAGGAAACTATAGGGGGTCAAAATTGGGGTTAATATATAGGGCAAATATAAGGGGGACTATATAAGGGTTAATATACAAGGCAAATATAGTGGTTTAAAATTGGGGTTAATATACAGGGCATATACACCCCATATATTGAATTGCAAAAGTTGTTCTAGCTGTCCTTATTTATTATCCTTGCTTTGCAATTCAGTAGCCATTTGCCTGCTTTTTTTTTTTTTAGTTTAATCTTATTATTATTTTTTCCCCTTCTTCCATCTTGTATCTAAAAATGCAATTTGTAATTTTGTCACTTGTGGCACTAGAAGATACATTTGTGTGTTTTTTTTTTTTGGGATGGATGTAATACAATTACAATTATTTAGACTTAAAAAGATATTTTCCCTTCCTGAGAAAGAAAAAAGATAAGCAGATAGAGTTTTGAACCCTTGGAAATGGACATTTATATAGGATTTATATAGGATATTAATTCCATGTAATGGGGAAAAGGAAGTGGCTTTTTGGAGAGAAGTCCAGGTCTTCTGAGCATGCACAGAGTGCCATAGCAGTGCCTTGGAAGTCAACCTTTTGACTTGGCTGCAAATGCCATGGCTCCATGCTGTTTTGGAAACCTGGGATTTGTAGTTTGCTGTGGCACCAGAGCTCACTGACAGAGAAGGCTGAACTACAGATCCCAGAATTCCCTGGCACTGAGCCTGATTGGCTGCTCGCTGAGGCCCCTCCCTCCACCAAAAAAAAAAATGCAGAGAACGCTAGGACTCTAAGTGCACTCTGTGCATGCTCAGAGGCACTGCATATATATATATATATATATATATAGCCTCTGAGCATGTACAGAGTGCATCTCCAGATCTATATCTATATATAGTGCGTCTGAGCATGTACAGAGTGCATCTCCATATATATATATATATGCCTCTGAGCATGTACAGAGTGCATCTCCAGATATCTCTCTCTCTCTCTCTCTCTCTATATATATATATATATAGTGCGTCTGAGCATGTACAGAGTGCATCTCCAGATTATATATATATATATATATATATATATATATATATAGTGCGTCTGAGCATGTACAGAATGCATCTCTAGTCTCTGCAATTCTTTTTGGTGGAGGGAGGGGCCACAGGGAGCAGCCAATCAGGGAAAGGAGAGGGAGAGGCGGGGCCTAATTTGAAATTTTGGAAAGAGGAGGGAGGACGCGCCACTCTTGCAAAAAAGAGGTGAGTAACTTTGCATTTTGTACTCTTTTTAGGTTTCTCTCCCTCCTCTTCATTGCAAAATTTTCCAAAATTGCAAGCAAAGGGGAGTTCCTGGGGGGAAAAAATGGTGCCCCTCGTACCAGATAAAAAAATTGCAAAAGTTTATTTTATTTTATTTTTTGCACTCCAGTTCCCAGTTGGCTGGGGGATTCTGGGAGATGGAGTGCGAAAAAAAAGGAACTTTCTTTCCAAAAGGCAACCGAGTTTAACTTCAGTGCTTTGCTCCCCTTTAAAGACAAGGTTCCTGATATTTCTTTGTTCTGTGTTTGTTTGTTTTTTCCCCTGGGAGGAGATGTTTCTGTTTCTGTTGATAAATAAATAAATCCCATGAAATGCAAGCTTGGGAGTGATGGGTGCTGTAATCCCACTCCAGGTTCCCTACTGTTTGTGGAATTAGGTTGGTTTGCATCTAAATGGGAACAAAACGAAATGCTCCAGCTAATATGTGTGTGTGTGTGTGTGTGTGTATATATACATATATATATATATATATATATACACACACACACACACACACATATATATATGTATATGCATGCATGTGTGTATATATATATATATATATATATGTATTTGTGCGTGTGTATACACACACACACACACACATATATATATATGCATGCATGTGTGTGTATATAAATTTTAATTTTTTCCCAATTTTTCCAAAGGCCGCTAAATTTTAATTTTTTCCAATTTTTCCAAAGGTCGCTAAATTTTAATTTTTTTCCCAATTTTTCCAAAGGTCGCTAAATTTTAATTTTTTCCAATTTTTCCAAAGGTCGCTAAATTTTAATGTTTTCCCAATTTTTCCAAAGGTCGCTAAATTTTAATTTTTTCCCCAATTTTTCCAGAATCCCAGACAAGGAGGAAGAAGAAGAAGAAGATATGGCATCTCTGCTCCAGAGCGCGGAGTCCTCCCTCCGTTGGCGTCACCATCCGATCCTTCCCGACTTGGAGGAAAGCCCCGTCCCGGATCGATTTCGGAAGAAACACTCTCTCGACCTCCGGCGCTCCCTCCGGAAACGGATGCCTCTCCGGGACGTCGAAATAAACTTGGAGGAGAACCCGACCTGGGAGAGCCTGGAAGCCAAGGAGAAGCAGAGGAACCTTTGGGTCCTCAAAAGGACGGCCAAAAACGTTTTGGGGACGGTGTCACAGGTAAGGGAAACCCCATGGAGATGCTGAAGATCCAACATCATAATAATAATAATAATAATAATAATAATAATAATAATAATAAATTTTTATTTATAGCTCGCCCCTCTGCACGCATCTGTAAGCATCTCAAGCGCAAGGATAATCGCTCCCCGTTCCTTTATTCTCAATTCTTATATTTTAACTCCTCCTTTGCTTTCAGACTGAGCTTTAGGGCCTTTGCAGACTGCCAGAAATAGAAAATATGGCCTTGTTTCTCAAATTTCAGAAAATCCAGGACAGCTGCCAAGGTCCAGCTCGCACTTTGGTGACTTCTCTGGCCAAAATCCCATCCGGCCGTGTACGGCGTTCTGCCAAAACCCGTGCGCCAGCCCCGCGAACCCCTCGCCGGAAGAGTGGCAGGGGTGACACTGTCTCAACCCCAGCCTCAGGCACCAGGATGGTCTCTCCGTCGGGCGAGGGGTCCCCTATCCAACCGGAGTCCCGCCGGCTTCGGAAAAACCTTCCGGTCCGAAGATCCATGAGGACCACCGCCTTGAGAAGCCCATATGGTTCTCCGGTTTCCGTCGGCCAGAGAAAGTGAGTAGGATCCAGTCCCTGCTTTACTTTTCCTCACCAGATCCTAAACCCTGGGTTTCCATAGGATGGCAACATGGCAGTTAAAAGTGGTGTCAAACTGCTATAATTGTGGATACACTCCCCATCATCATCATTATTATTATTATTATTATTATTATTATTATTTATATCCCGACTCTCTGTAAAATACAACTGGGGTGACTTACATAATAAAATGAACAATCCTCTCTCCCAATAGCCCACTTCCCCCTTAAAATACAATTAAACCATCAAAGTTTAAAAACAAACTTAAAAATAACAAAAAGATAGATTAAAATAGCCGTAGTGGAGAAATCATAACTATTTTCGGAAAGGCCTTCCGGAAGAGACTCCAACATGGGGGTGCTTTGATTGGGAGTTCCTGCATGGGAGGGGGTTGGACTGGATAGCCCTTGGGGTCTCTTCCAACTCTATGATTCTATGAGTTGACCCAAAATCTTCTGCTTTTCCCATTCTCCCCCCCCCCCCCAAAAAATCCTTATCTGTCCATCGTGGGGTGCATCTACGCAATGCAATTGGGCACCGTTTTAAGTGGCGCGGAGCCCTCCCCTGAAATCCTGGGATTTGTAGTTTTACAAGTCCTTGACCCTTCTCTGCCAAAAAGAGGGCTGGTGCCTCACCAAACATCAAACCCCGTTGTTGTGTTGGACGGAGCCACGGCTGCTAAATTTGGGGTCCAACTGCATTAATCCTATTAATTGTACCCCAAGTCCCAGTTCTCCGTCTGATTATTCTTGATTTTCCCCGTTGCAGACTGTTGGACTGTGATTTGGAAGGGGTCTCCAGCGGCATCCGACGGCTCAAGCGCCTCTCTCAAGCTTTCAACGATATCATCGCCCAAGAGGAGAGGTGAGTTTGGAAATTATTATCTTTTTTTTGGGGGGGGGTGTTGCTTTTAGAAATATTCTGGGGTCCCCTTTCCACCCCAAGAATTTTTATATAGGGATCTTCAAACAGCTTGGTTCTGATTTTGGGCATCGTTTTGGAAAGGTGTTTTGGATAGAGTTCCCCTAGAAGGATAGACAACACTATGATTTCCCCTTTAGCTTCCATGGCTTTGCATCTTTTGGGTCCCTGGGATTTGTAGTTTGGGGAGGCACTGGCGTCGAGGATTATTATGATAACTTTAAAATACTTTCTATTGAAGTTCCTATCTCACGAAACATACAAAGCTATCCATTGTTGTGCGCCTTGGAGGCGTTTCCAAAATATGGAGACCTTGGTTGTTGTAGTCCGACAACATCCGGAAGGCGGCATGATTCCTCTCCTGGATTTAAACAGGATTAAAAGACCTTCTTCCTTAAACCAGAATTTCTTTTTTCGTTTTTATCAACCTGTTTCAAGTCTTGTTACCATTTCGTCTTCCAAAACATTAATTTCCGACGTTCTCCCTCGTCTCCCAGCGACATGACCGTTTCCCTCATTTGTAACTGAAGATTAAAATATCCTCCAGGTAATACACAAACAAACCGTTTTTGCTTGTTTTAATTTAATTTTTTTGCTTGGAAATACTCCTCTAACACACACATATGACCTGCATGGAAGAAAAGAGACCCCATCATCCCCACCCCTGTTTAACCAGGATGATGTGCATGCAAACCTTTTGGATCCCTCGAAGGTTTTCTGCAACTATTATTTCCCAAAATAATATCACTCACTTTTCCTGGACCTTGATGAAATTGGACCAAATAGCCAAGATCTTGCCATGGGCCTGGAGTCTCCATTTTTTTGGGGGGGGGTCATCTCCAGGTAGGGGATGATGGGACAGGTTCCCCATTTTGGGGGTCTCAGCTCCAGGCAAAGAGGAGGAGCTGGGTGCGAATCTCCAGCTCAGCTAGGAAAGCAAGCATCAATAGAGCTTTTGGTACAGACTTCCAAATGGTGATGTACTACAGCTCCCACCATCCCCATACATTGTAGGGGTGATTGGAGTTGGAAACCATCATCCTCTCGAGAACCAGGCGGGTCTTTGCTTTGCTCTCTGCTTGGAGAGGAAAGGTTTCCTTTTTGGGGGGACTCCAATTCCCAGAATTCTGCCTTGCAGCGCAGGATTCTGGGACTTGCAACCTCAAACTTGGAAAGGAACTTTTCTTAAGGAAAAAAGAGTTTGCAACCTCAGTTTTTATCCACTAACATGCCCAGTGCCTGCATTAACAGAGATTGTGCATTTTCTTTGCTGTATTTTCTTTGCTACTCCCAATTGTATTTTTTTCCCGTTGTGATATTTTTGTGCAGATGAAACACTATAAAAATCCGTGAAAAATGCTTGAAATTTGGAAAGTGGGGATTTAAGGAGGGGTCTTTGACAAGGAAATGGCACCAAAAAATGGAAGATTGAGGAATCCCTTGACATCATTATGCCTCCCTCCCAGACTTCTTTGTTGGATAAGGGATGATGGGAATTGTAGTCCCAACACATCTGAATGTCAGGCCAGACTGACGGAGTCTAGATGGGCTTCTCCTCTATTAATATCCTTTCCTTTTTCATTGCAGAGATCAGGCGATCTTTAACTACTACCAAGCCGTGGCGCAAAACATGCGCAATGCGCAACGCCGATCTCGCGGCTTTTCCAAATGGCGCGCGGCAAAACTGCGGCGGATTCGGACAAGCCGAGACGTCGATTCCTTTCACCAGTATTAACCCATTGGAGCATCGGAAGGCTATGCGTCTGTCTCTTTTATTTGTATGTCTGTTTGTGTATGTTAAATGTATTTTTTAATCTTGTTTTCTCTCTGCACTGACATTAATGTAATAAGCTTCTATGGTCCAAACAAAACACTAATTTTGCAAAGCCCTGGATGAAATTTAATGCTTCCTTTTATTAAAAAATAGGGTTAACGGTTCAGGATTTCTTCAAACCCTGAGGTTTCTTCAGCCAAAAAATAAAAAGAGACCTTGGGATGTCATTAAATGCAATGCATGAAAATATTCTGGGCGGGTTATAAATTAAAAATTATTATTATTATTATTATTATTACAATTTGCTTCCATTTTGTGGATCAAACACACACAGAGAACGACTTTTCCTTTTGGGGAAATTAAGGCAGAAATCTTATGCAAAAGGGTTGTTCCATGATCGAGACGAAATGAGAGAATTATTCCTTGCACAGGTTGAGGCTCCCTTAATATCCGAAATATTCGGGACCAGAAGTGTTTTGGATTTTGGGGTGTTTTTGTTTTTGTTTTTGTTTGTTTTTTGCATTTTTGGAATATTTTGCATATAGATAGTGCGATCTCTTGGAGAAGAGATTGTCGTATGCCTTCAAGTAGTTTCTGACTTATGGTGATCCTAAGGTGGACCTATCTTGGCCTGACTTATTCAGAGGAAGTTGACCATTGCTTTCCCCTGAGGCTGAGAGAGTGTGACTTGCCCAAGGTCACCCAGTGGGTTTCCATGGCCGACTGGGGATTCCCCTGCAGGGAAGCTATTGAACCGTGAATGTGTTTTTGCAATATTTTTGATTCTTTCATGACTCTGAATGGACTCTGAAGAAATGGAAAGAATCCTATATTCCTCCAGATTTTATTGGATTTCAGGTCCCATCACTCCTAGCCCACAAGTTGGAAGCCGCAATCTGAGAAAAATCTTGAAAAGGAGCAGAAATTTCTACCCTTGAGAATTTTTTGGGAGGGAAAAGGCAATCAATTCAAGAAACAACCTTTTGCTTTCTTCCCATCCCATTTTATTGATCTTTGACGATAACAGTTAGCAAAGCAAAGGGGAAGAAGACTGAATGAATGGTGGGAAGTGTCTTATTTGCACAGGTGTTAATCTGATTTTATTTTATTTTATTTTTATGAGAGGGGTCAAAAAAGGTTGGGTTTGAAATGGAAATTTCTTGGAACCTAACTGAAAAAGGACATAAAAATTACTGGCTCCTTTGCAGAGGTAGCTGGATAGAAAGTAATGAAAATTTTATATATATATATATATATATATATATATATATATATAGTTCCATGATTGCTCCAAGTGGCAGATTTATCTTTTGCTGATTTTTGCTAATTTGCTGTGCAGAAGTTATTAAAACTCCCATATATATATATATATATATATATATATGAATGTTATGTATAATTATCATTTTCCCTGTGTAAAGAAGTTATTAAAACTCCCTTAGTTATATATATATATATATAGATAGATAGATATAGATATAGATATTCATATATATATATATTCATATATATATATATATATATATATATATATATATATATATATATATATATATATTCATATATATATATATTCATATATATATATATATTCATATATATATATATATATATATATATATATATATATGTGAATGTTATGTATAATTATCATTTTCCCTGTGTAGAGAAGTTATTAAAACTCCCTTAGTGTATATATATATGTGTGTGTGTGTGTGTGTGTGTGTGTATATATATATATATATATATATATATATATATATATACTAAGGGAGTTTTAATAACTTCTTTACAAAGGGAAAATGATAATTATACATAACACTTACATAATGTTGAATATTTCAAAGCCCATCGCATTTGCTATTTTACTAATTCTTGCACCAGTCCTGTAAAGTTATAAGAGGATTATTTTCATCATTTTGGTAGGATAAGTGGTAGGAAAAAAAATGAGATTTATTGGGACTTGTCTAAATTTATGCAAGATTTGACGCAGAGGCTTTTTGGGTCATGCATTATTTTCTTACCGTCTTGACAGTTCAGTATTATTTCTCATTAGTCTTCTGTTAGTAAAACAAAAGTTAGGAAAAAAAATAAATATGTCAAATTGCACGCTGATCCATCATGGCTTTAAGTGCCTTAGCTCAAATGAAGTAAAAGTGTTCTGTTGGCTTTATAAAATCAAGAAAATCAGCAAAAGATGAAATACCTATATGAAATACACACAAAAACACATACCGACTTGGCCCAGTGATCTTTGGTAGATCCCATGTCAGTGGAGCAGCGAATCCATTCCAGGGTCTTTGGAGGAGCTATCCCAAAATGCTGAACTTTGGAGAACTTTCTAAGTTTAGATTAAACCCTGGACTGGATTCATCATCCCGCTGACCTGGGATCCAGCCACTGCCGCTACTTTGGCCCGAACATAGGCAACCCTTAAACTGCAAAGATGAACAAATTCCAGGTTATGGCCCTCAAGGTGCTGCTGCTGGGGTTGGAACTCCCATCAGCCACTGTCATCTGGGCCGGTAATGAGAGAATATTGGAGATGTAGTTCATTGACATCTCAGGTTTCTCATCCCCTGAGTTGGGTTTGCCCAGGTCTATTCCAGGTTGGGCCGTTTGTGGCCCTCTCGGTCTTGTTGGACTGCAGCACCCAGCATCCCTCACCTTGGACTGTATTCGGGGCTCTCGTGAATACTTCAGGAGCCACACAAGGGAGAAAACTTGCCTCGGCCCTATGGAGAAATGGGACTAGCATCCATCATTGTCATGTTCATACCCAGAATCCCCCCCAGGGATGGGGAGGGGATTCTGGGAGCTGCAGTCCCAAACAATGGAACGTCCCCAAGCTCCACCAGTGTGCAAGAGAAATAGAAAAGACTGCTTCCGTCCCTCTAGGATCTGCTGCCCGAGGCCATTGTCTCATGGTAGGTCCGGCCTTTGAGCTCCACTGTGACTTTTAATTTTCTTTTTTTAAAAGCAAGCTGCCATTTCTGGTCCGACGAGTTCCAGAAACCAAGTACATGCTGTCCCAGTTCAAGGTCTAAGGAGACTTGCCCTAAATAGGTGATATTTTTATTTTATTTCATTTTATTTTTGGTAGCGTTCGGTCCCTGTTTCCTGATTTATTGGGATGACTCACTCCGTTGCCTCTTTCACCCCTTTGGCTGGCTTATTTATTACAAAGGGGGGAAAAAAAGCAAGAAAGATCTAGTTCCTCTTGAGTTGTTCCTCCTGTTCCCTGCAAGACTGCGAAACCTAGAAAACAAGACAAAGAACTCAAAAAGTTTCACGTGCAAAACGAATGATACCAGAAACAAAAGTTCCCTGTTCAGAAGTCAGGCCCTGTGTTCGAATCCTGGAGTGCTTGACGGCATGGATTTCGGTCCGAGCATCAATTTTGAAATAGGAATATTTTGAGAACAATTTTTCTCCCCGGATAAACAGTTCTCAGTGGGATTGTCCTTTGGTGGAAAGAGCAGCAAGTGCATTGTTTGGACTCCACAAATTGCGAGAAGACTAAAGTGACTAAAGCCCTTGATAATAAATCTCATGACTAAGAGCTACCCGAAATTAGAACAAGGAAAGGAAATTCCCTTCGGGACTCCTGCGCCATTTACCGAGAAGAGAGGAAGCCACGATAAACCTCTGAGCGTGTGCAGAGCGTAAAATGCCCTTGCCCCAGTTTCTAACGGTATAATGCTAATTTCACCCAGTGAACGTAGCTCGGGTGCCGTGCAAACTACAATTCCCAGGTTTGCACGGCGCTGAGCCATGGGACTTATAGTGGATTGTTTCTTATAAATAAATTATTATTATTATTATTATTATTATTATTATTATTACCCAGGGAAGCTGCCAACTTCTCCCAGTTAGTTAGTCTCCAAAGGTGCTACAAGATCCCTTTGCAAGCTGATTTTCCCAGACTTAAGATAGCTAGGTCTTTTGGACTCCGCTCCAAGCGCTGGCACCATCATTCATTAACCCATGACTGCACATCCCATCATCCAGCATTAAACTACTGCAAGCATCTCTCTATGGCAGGAATCTGAAGCTATTTGGACCCTTGCCTGCTTTCTCTTGGCTTCTTTGCACCTCTGTCTTCTGTCATTCAGAGCAATCTTGGCAGGGCTAATAATAACCGGGGCTTCCCAGGCTAATCCTTTGGGCTAATCCCTTCCTAAAATCAGCTTGGCTCTTTGCCTTCTCCGCTTGGCACCTTCGGCGAAGGTGCCAAAATACTTCCTCTTGCAGGATTCGAACAAGCCATCCTTGCAGCTCCAGGATTCAAGCCCCTCGAAGAGCTGCTTCGAAGTTTGGATTAAAACCCAAAGCGGATTCACTGTCCCTCCCCAATGCCGAACCCTCTCCTTGCCACTTTTGTTCTAATTCCATAACGAAACGTTAAAAATAGCAAAATGGGTAAAGGGCAGAGAAGTCCCGAAGGAGATTTCTTTTCCTTGTTCTAATTCCTGCTAACTCTTTAAAAGAGTCCGTCGTGAAAATTATTGTTCAGGGCTTTGGCCGCTTTCGTCTTATCGCAATTTGTGTGCAATAATTATTTTATTTTCAGGCTTCCTGAAATGCCGTTATCTACCCAGGTGTGTCCTCTGTGCCGGAAAGCGCGTGATAATCCTATTAATTCCCTCTTCCTTCCTTGTGTGAGCGGGATGGAATTTATCCCTGCAAAGTCCCAAGGTGATGTGATATAGAAGAAAATTAAAAATAAATTGATGCCCGGACCGAAATCCATGCCGTCAAGCACTCCAGGATTCGAACGCAGGGCCTGACTCCTGAACAGGGAACTTTTGTTTCTTGTATCATGGCAGTAGATGGTCCAAATTCACCCTCCTCCCTTCCGAAATTTCAGGAATAGCATCCATCAGAGAAGGCTTGTAAGAGAAGAAGCTGGAGACCAGGGTTAAAATCCCAGCATGGCAATGGAAACCGATTGGGTGACCTTGGGCAAGTCACACTCTCTCAGCCTCAGAGGATGGACATGGCAAACCCCCTCTGAAGAAACTTGGGAGAAAAACCCACACATGATAGGTTCATCCAAGATAGGTTCACCATAAGTTGGAGACAACTTGAAGGCACACAATAACAAGAAGAAATATGGATAAGTCTAGAAATGTTAGTCAAAAAATTGACCCCCAACAGCTGGGTCAACTTATCCATGGGTCGATATAAGTGTTGTACTTTAACTTTTATCGAAAAGGGAACCATCCACTTGTCTGAGTCGAGTGGCGAAAGGCAAGAGCTTAGTCCATCCCAGTTGACCCTTAAAGGACCCATTGCAAAACCTCCATTTATCCTAATTCCTTTTTCATTTCTCCCAGCTTTTAGGGTGAGCAGAAAGTTACACCCGCTGGAATTTTGTAACTTCTTTGTCTTTGTTTTCCTTTGCTTCATCCTTTACCTTCTTGCTTACATGTCCCTAGGTTTTGCCCTCCGCTTATCCACGGGTCATATCAAAATCCATAATTTTGGTCCCAAATATTGCCCCCAACTTAGGCATGAGGTTGACTAATAGTCAAGAATATTCGGTATATCACTGACTTTCTGGAATCAAATAAAAGGGATAAGTGAGGTGCCCAACAATGTTGGCCATCTTTACCCTTCTTTGGTTGCAAGACCCCCAAATGGATATCCAAAACTATGGATGGACAAATCCCATTACCTTATTTTCCTGCGTATAAGACTAGTTTTTTACCTGAAAAATCTGTGGCTAAAGTGGGGGGTTGTCTTATATGCCGAATATAAGGATAATGAAGATAGAGGTGCTAAAACTCTATATTTCGGCTGGGAAAATGGGGGGGTCGTCTTATACGTGGGTCGTCTTATACGCCGGAAAATACGGTATATACAATGGCCGAGTAAAATAGCGTCCCTTATAGAAAATGGCAAAATTAAGGTCCGTGGAGAGCCAACAATAACTAAGTCTTGCATCTTGGTTTGGGTGTTGGATTATGACTCTGGAGCCCCCGAATTCAAAGATATAGCCATGTTCGTCTGTAAAATCAAATCTTGCAACTCCTTTGAGACTAACTGAAAGAAAAAAGTTGGCGGCGTGAGCTTTTTGTAGACTTCAGTCTGCTTCTTCAGATGCATTTGTCGGAGTGGAAAGCCACAGCAATCCACTCACTGGATGACCTTAGTCAAGTTGCACTGTCTCAGCCTCGGAAGAAGGCAAAGGCAAAACTCTTTCTGAACATACCCTGCCAAGAAAAGAAAACAAAACATAGGGTCGCCAGAAGTCAGAAACAACTTGATGGCATACAAGAAGAAGTGAAAGTCTCGGAAGATGTTTTGAGAAGGAAACGGGAAATATTCCCCAAAAGTTGGTAATTCCCCCCCAAAAATGGTGTCATGGAGGAGGGCATGTTCTGGTGGGTCAGGTACGGTTCCAGTGCCTGATAATGAATGCTGTTTTCTCCATTTCTGGTTTAATTTTGCAACCAGTGAGAGGATTTCGTGAAGGGGCCTTCTGTCAGGCGCAACCTTTCCGGATTCAAATGCAACCATAGCAGCTTTGTTCTGCGAGTTTTGCAAAGTCTGTGTCCCGTGGAAAGTTTGGTTTTCAAGGGTGTATCAGCCCTAGTCCTTTTGTGGGCAACAATTCAGGCGTGGATTTCCCCACCCTCGCCTCCGAAAAGTGGAAGCGCAATGCCGCAATGACAGACGTGGGAATATAAGAATCTCGCCGGGCAAACTTTGACGGGTGTTTGCTTTGGTTTAACCAAACACGAAGCTGCCGTTGCTTTTTTTTTTTTTTTTTAATTTTTCCCCTTACCTTTGATTTTGTTTTTCCCCTCTTTATGTACTTTGTCTTAGTCACGACAATAAAAGCGAAGGAGTCAAGATGAGAATGTTTGTCTTTTATTGATCTGGGGTTTAACGCAATGAGAAGCTTCCTTATCACCGCAAAGGAGGTGCCACTTCTTGGAAAGGTTTCGAGATGGGCATTTGGAAACTGGTAGATGCCAAAGGCAAAATGGAGGCATGTTTCAACTTGCCTTATCACCTCTTTTATTTGGGATGCATGGCCTTGGCCACATGTGGCCTGAAGGCATGATGTCCATGTCCTCTTCTTTTTTTAAATGCTCCATCCTGCAGAATCCTTGGGTTTGTAGTTCGGTGAGGCACCCACAAGGAAGGCTAAGGAGCTTGCAAAACTACCAATCCCAGGATTCCCTGGGCAGCAGTTAAAAGTGGGGTCAAGCCGCATTGTTTCTACAGTAGAGAGGTTAAACCAACATAAAACACCGGGTCAAAATCTTACATCGCAGTCTGTGTTTCGTGGCTCCGTTGTAGAAACGCAACAGAAATGTGTTGGTTAATTGCAAAGAAGCACACTGAAATGCTTCGATGTACCATCAGGCACATGACAGGGGGGTGGACTATGTGACCCTTTGGTGTCCCTTCCATCTCTATGTTTCTTTGATTCCATTGCCTTTTCGTAATATAATTGAGGGAGAAGAGCTATTCGTTCCCCTGTTTCTAAACACCATGCAAAACTTGGCACACCTTGTCCCATCTCTCCTCGCACGCCCTTCTTTCTAGGCTAAACTCCTCCAAACCTTGCACTTTGTCTCTTCTGGGACTCTTGCCATCTCCATGATCTTGTGTTGCTTTTTCCTGCATTTTATTCCACCTGCACCATATCCATTCTTAGGTACTTTGGCCAAAACTACACAGTAGTACTCCGTGACGTTTACGGCATGGATTTGTTTAAGGGTCAGTTTTGTTTTCCAACCCCCTTCCCATTTTCATACAGAGTTGACCTTTTTCCCGCCCCGACTACTCCCCTCGGCCGTAGGGTGACCTTGGCCAAGTCACACTCTCTCAGCCCAAGGCCACGGCGAGCCTCCTCTGAACAAATCTTGCCAAGAAAACCCTGCCACAGATTTGCCTTAGGCTTCTCCATAAATTGTGTGTTGAAGCTACGCAACAACAGACCAGTTGGTAGATAGATCCTGGGCCTTGTGGTTCCAAGAAAAGGAAGTTTTCCCAGACCTTTTCCCCAAGCAATAGGTTGAGTAAGAAAGACGAAACTTTTCCTTCCAGCAGTTGACAAAAGCAACCTTTCAGCCCCAAGAAACAAGGAAATGGGCATCTTCTATCTATACCAAGGAAGAAGATGCCAGTAAACAGTTCCTCTTGGCTCATGACACCTTGAGGTTTGCGTGAGTGCGTTTCCTCCTTTTAAATCTTCTGTCCCATCCAAAGTCCAAGGAATGACCTGCCCACCTTTGACAAGCAACCACCGACGCTATAAAAGGTGTTTCCATGGGATGAACGCCATCAAAGCCACAGAAAGGATCAACACAGGTGAGGTTTACAAGGAGGACTTGGAGGACTTGGTAGAGCCACTCCTGGGTAAGGGAGAATGCTTGCACATTTTTCTAATCCTTGCCAAGAACCAACCTTTGGCACCTCCAAAAAGTAATTCTTAGCTGCTCTCAATTTTGTGGGACATTGTTGGCTGTGCAAAAAAAAAAAAAAAATTGTGCAAAATGTTTTGGGTTTTGCACACCCACCAAAAAAAAAAAAAATCATGATTTTAAATATAAAATGTTATTTAAAAAATTGGCCAAATATATTGACTCGAAATTGCAAGGTAGGTACTCCGGCGAAAAAAAGCTTTGCTGGTGCGAGGAAGCTCAAGTCTTGCAAAGCTTACCTTAGTCACCAATAATATTATCTTTTGTTCAGAAGACCTAAGACAAAGCAAGATGGGGAGAGGAAAGGTTTGCCACTGGTTTCCAAGAATTTAAGGATTTAAGGAAGACTGGGACCCATATTATGCCATCTTTGGCTTTTGGAAACTAGCTTGAGTTTGGTGCATTTTTTCTTGCCTCATCCGCCAGACGAAAACCCCAGCAAATGGTTTGCAATTTGGTTCCAAACATGCAAGCACCTTTTTATTTTAATT